>CANYCX011299695.1:0-43765 GCA_948193385.1 Breynia disticha f. nivosa
TTACCATTCTAAACGTTTTCCAGCTTCCGCGTTTTAAAAGATAATTGTGTATAATTTACTCTGAACTTTATATTGTAAGATTTATGTTTAAAAGAAAAAAAAAATATAGTGCGTTTTCCGCTTTAATTAAAAATGAACTTTTTGAAAATGGGTGTCACAATATACATATACTTCTATCATCTTACCTTATCAATTGATGCAAGAAACCAAGCTAAAATCAATTCCTCTGATGATTCTCAACCTCTGAGGGTTTCTTTCAACTGAGCTCTGCAGTGAATTTGATTTGGAAAGCATAAAATGAACCCTCGCTTATATCGATTGATATTTTATATTTTTTTTCTAGAAAACAGCACACTACGCGTGGTGGAATGGAACTACGCGTTGTGGCAGCGACCACACGTACTTCTCTTTCCACATATTTTATATTTTATATTTCTTTCGTCGATCGTTTCGTGTCAACCTTCAATCAACCTTTTGTATACCATTATATATATTAACTTTTAAACACATATTTATCGTCATTTTACGACGATAAATATCCCGAATGTTACACCTTAGTTACTTAACATCAACCTTTCATCAACCTTTTATCAACCTTCCTCAAGCTTATGTGCAATCATTTATTTTCTTCATTTTATCACGTAGATTCTTATTTTTATTAAACATTTTACTTATTACATTAATTACAAGATTTTAGGACGAGGATGTTACAATGGATGTTAAGGGTTATGGTAATTCGATTATTTTTAGAAGACCTTTCATGGCTACAGCTCAAGCCTTGATAGACGCTTAGAGTGGCAAATTGACATTGAGGATTAAGGATTAGGAGATCACTTACACATTAGTAAAATCCCTGTAACAACCATTAGAATCTTTTACTGATGATACTTGTGCAGTTGCCGATGTCCGTATTAAGGACCTATACTTTAAGACTTTTTAGGAATTGGCAGTTAAGGATTCTCTAGAGAGAGTACTAATCTTTGTACCGAGCATGCTTACTTTGGAGACAGAGGATGCATAGGAGGAAATTAAATTCTTAGGGCATGTCTCGATTGTATACGATGGGAGACTTCATTTTAACCCGCTAGAGTGACCGCTAAAGCCTGTTATAAAAACTAGTTTAGAAGAGCTGCAAAAACTAGAGTTGATACCACTTCTTACTCACCTGAAGTATGAGTTTTTCAGAGATGTGAACACATTGGCAGTGATTATTTCTGTCGACTTGGAAAGAGATGATCAAAGGAAGCTAGTTGAGTTTTGGAGGACACACACTAAAGCTATTGGTTGGAGCATAGTAGATATTCAGCGAATTAGTTCTTTTTGCACCCACAAAATTCTTTTGGAAGAGGGTTTTAAACCAGTCGTACAACCTCAAAGAAGACTAAAGGCCCATATGAGGGAAGTTGTTAAAGCTAAAGTTCTGAAGTTACTAGATGCTGGGAACATTTATCCAATATCAGATAGTAGATGGGTTAGTTCGACATAAGTTGCTCCTAAAAAGGGGGTTCATAATGGTGAGAAATGAAGATGATAAGTTAGTTCCCACTAGGACTGTAACAGGTTTGCGTATATTTATAGATTACTGGAGACTAAATGGTGCCACCTGAAAGGATCATTTTTCTCTTCCCTTTATAGATTAGATGCTTTAGAGATTGGCAAGGCATAACTACTACTGTTTTCTCGATGGGTATTCTGGTTATTTTTAGATAGTAGTTGCGCCAGAGGATTGGAAAAAGACTACATTCACGTCTCTTTTTAGCGTGTTTGCTTATCGGCGCATGACTTTCATCATGTGCAATGCTCCAGCAACTTTTCAGTGTTGCATGATGGCCATATTTGATGATCTGCTTGATGACTGTACTGAGTTTTTTATGGATGACTTTTCAGGTTTGGGAGCACTTTTGATCACTGTTTGACTAATTTAAAGAAAATACTCTAGCATTGTGAGACGAAAAATTTGGTGCTGAATTGGGAGAAGTGCCATTTCATGATAAAAGAGGGAATCAATTTTGAGGCACAAAATTTCAAGTAAGAGAATTGAGGTGGACAAAGCTAAAATTAAAGCAATTGAGAAATTGCCTCCACCTTCGAGTGTTAAGGATGTTTAGAATTTTTTGGGGTCATCTAGGATTCTATCAGTGGTTCATCAAACACTTTTTAAAAATTGCTCAACTGCTGACCTCATTACTTCAGAAGGATATTACTTTTAAGTTTGATGATAGGTGCCTTAGTGCATTCACTCTGTTGCGAAGAAAGCTTCTTACTGCACCTATCCTGGTTGCACCAAATTGGAATCTTCCTTTTGAGTTGATGATAGATGCGAGTGATTATGCTGTAGGATTAGTCTTGGGACAACAACTTGACAGACATTTCTGACTGATCAACTTAATTCAGCTCAAAAGAATTACACCATAATTGACAAGGAGATGTTAGCAGTCATAGCAGTCACTACAAAATATTTTGCTTTATTGTGACAAAATATTTTGTCACAATAAGCTTGTTTTTTGTCACAATATAGTTATTGTGACAAACATTTTAGTCGTCATCGTGGTCACAAATTTTCCGTCCTAATAAGTCTAAATTTATTTGTTGTGACAAAATTTGCGTTGTCACAATAAATCTTCACATATTGTGACGAAAATTTTGTTTTGTCGCTACAAATGTGCTAATTTGTCACAACTTTATAATATTTTGTCACAATAAATTTTCAAAATTGACGAGGTCATGGTTTTATTGTGACAAAATGGATTTTGTGACAAACGATTTTAGTTACAATTCATTCAATGTTGTTTTGACAATAGTTTTTGTTATAAAATGTGCATCATTAATGACTAATGATTTTGTCACTAGATAGTTTATAATATAATGAAATTAATTTGTTTCAATATCTTTATTCAGAATTTTATTTTGTAATGACCAACTTAAATTTTGTCACAATATCTTTACTCATATGATTTTATTTTATAATATGACCAAATGAAGTTTTATAATATACATATAAAGAGATAATAAAATAAAATAATAAGTCACTACTAATTCATTAAAAATAAACATGTAAACATATATAGTTAAGACAATGTTTAAGAATTAATAAAATCCTTAAAATGCGTAATCCAAAACAGACAATCATAAAATTGAATATCCCAAATGTCTAGCAATATTGTCATTGAAACGGAAAAAAGAGTTCGAATCTGTTCTTTTCATCTATAAAT
This sequence comes from Breynia disticha f. nivosa, assembly GCA_948193385.1. NCBI lineage: Eukaryota > Viridiplantae > Streptophyta > Magnoliopsida > Malpighiales > Phyllanthaceae > Breynia > Breynia disticha. Next base: position 3,213 of record CANYCX011299695.1, read on the forward strand.
AAAAAATGTATATATTAATAAAATAATTTTAAGAAATGATAATCAAAATAAATAAAATAAACTCGAAATTTATCTTACCACTCAAAAGAAAATGAAGGATCATTTCCACTTTGAGTTGCAAGCAATTAAGTAAGAAAATCTTGGAGCTATTTTTGGTTTGATACTAATTCATCAATCTGTGATTGTTGTGTTTCCACCTTTTCTTCAAGTTGTTTGTGAGATTCCTTTTCAGTTTCAATCCTCTTCTCATATTGACTCACAATTTCACTTTTTGATGCAATAAGTTTCGCTCGATATCCTAATCCACGAGAATATCCACACTTTGGCTTCAAAACCTTTTCTAAAATATCTTTACCACTCAACTCAATTTCATCTTCCTTTGACATCCTAAAAAGCTCAACCATTTGTTCCTAAATAAGACAATGAAATTATACACTAGGATAAGCATGATCACTTTAAATATTGATACAGAATAATAAATTTCATACTTTAAAAAGTATTTTTAAAGGGTTAGAAAGTCTTATATAATTTCTTTTAGCTTTAGGGTTTCTCCAGACTTCACCTTTACGATGCATATCATAGTACAATTTCAACTCAGATGGCACTTCAAATGTCTCTTCTGAGTTTTCCTTCAAATGTTAAGGAAATACACAATGCCATAAATTTACTTCTTTAGTAAATTATTATAAAAACTAAGGATATCACATTACCATTTCAAATATGTGTGAGCATATGATTTTGAACCAGCTCTATTTGTTATATGCAGCTTACTCCTGTTACCCTTGTTTGGCCAACTTTGAGACTACAAAAACTGAATATGAAATATTTATGGTGCAAATATGAAATGATATGAAAATAAAAACCATCATCAACAAGAAAAGTCTCTCATATTATACACATAATAGCAATTCATAAGTTCTCAATTCGTTTATGAAACAAATCAAGAAAACAATTTAATGTCAAATAATGAAAAAGAACTTAATACCTTAAATTTGTCACTTTCAAAGTGATCGCATAATGCAACCCAATCAACTGCCTTAACATTCTCTAGATGATTTTTTTTGGGATTTTCTGGAGAGAACTTCAAATAATGTCAATGACAAAGATGCTTAAATTATGTAAATTGTTTTCCCTTTGTTGCATCTACAACCGCATTAGTATGATTATCTTCCATATTCAATTCAAATTCACCCTGAAAGTGAAGTATTGTTAGAAAACTATCAAACAAAGAAAATATAATACTTTATTTAAAATTTAATACCTCAATCCTAGCAAATGAGGTGCTTTATCTTGTTCAGTCATTTCTTTCCAATAGAATTTTTGAATTGTAGCTAAAAACTGAGTGATGATTTCTAATTCCATCTTGAAAACTTTTTCTACAGGGCCAACTGGTAAATACATGCCGTCAACAAAATGGACCCTAGAAATCTTATTTGAATTTTTCAACTTCTTTTTAAGTTGATGTCCTAAAGCAATACCACGACCGCTCTTCTTTGCAGCTGTTAATACATTCATAAAAAAGAATAATAGTAAAATGTTAAATAATATTACATACGCTTTCAATAAACTTGAAAAAAAAAAGAAACTCACTTGTTGCGTCATTAACTACGGATACATCATCTATTGTTTTGTCGTTTTCGGTTGCAGTTAAGACATTCCCATTTGTTGAACTAAGCGGTTGAATTGGATAAGCACTAGATGAATTCGATATTGTATTTTCAACATTTGAGCTTTGACATCGAGTTCGATGAGTATTTGGCACCTTTGATAAGGCTTGATTTATTTCATCATAAGATAGCACATGAGAGGCTTGCTTTCCACATCTTTGATTTGGTGCCATATTGAAATAAGTTGTAGATAACAATTTAGTTCCACTATAAGAATCTCAAAATCACAATCAGTTCGATTTCCATGAATAAGGCAACGCAAATATTAAAAACAAAAGGTTACTTCAGACAACTGCACCACGAGAAGAATGTTGTCTTGATTTATTGAAATATCCTGCAATCATGCAAATAAAAACTATTAAACCAAGGTGATCAGCGAAGATGGACATGAATGCATAGCATGTCTCTCATAACAACACTAAGCAACAAAAGAAATACAAGAGCAGAACTAAATTAAGCAAAAAACTTTCAAATGCTATCAATAATACCACATTAATAAACTTATTGGATCAACAAACTTACTGCATCAACAAAAGAATGTTGTCTTGATTTATCTGCATGTCTCTAGGTCTCAGCTCTAAATTACTACTACATCCATAAATTTATTGCAAGTTGTATATAAAACATAAATCAATTAGATCTCATAGTTAGAAAAGAATGTTAATGATGAAGAAATTAGAAATTAGAAATGTAGCAAATTTTTTCTCTAAACTCCTGCCATTACAAATGATTCTGCATGAATCTTAGGCTATTAGTGCGTCACCAAGTTTGGAAACACAGGAAGGAAAAACAAGAATCTGTACTTGTCAGGTTTGTTTGAACAAAAATGGTAAAAGGAAAATACAAAAAAGGAACACAAAATGGTTTGTTGTATTTGTGGCAGACATGAAGCTTTCTATAATGCACTAAAAGTCCAGATTCTCTCTTAATGGACGAGTGAGGGAGGTAAAGAAAACAATTATTTAATTAGATATGCTAACACCCACACTATGTATGTTACAGAGTATACTTACCAAAAATCCCTGCCACATAGAAATAAAAAGTCTTTAGAATACCTTCTCATAAAATAAATCACACAAGACGACCCACACATTTTTTATTCAAATTATAGCCAGACATTTAATACTTGTTAAGTGCCTCTATACCTTTTCAAAAAATAAGTCTACTGGTCTCAAACAGCAAAACCAAAATATTATTATATAAAATGTGAACTAACAAGTCATCATTGTCTCAAACGGAAAATAAATTTGAAACAAATACAAATTGTAATGACAAGATTCATTTATATTTATATTTCATCTTCATCAATGTCATCATTGTCACTATTGTTGTTAATATCACTGCTATCATCTAAATAGTCAATCATGGTATTGTCGCCATCATCCTCTGATGAAATATTAGTCAAATTTTGTTCCTCCTCATGAGCTACATTTCTAAGCATTGATGGGTTTATCAACTCAGCTGAATATCATTTCTGGAAAGATCTTCCATGTTTTATTCATCAATGATCTTAATATCATGAAGATCATTACTTTGAAATTGTTGATAAGGCTCATCGTTCAATACCAGTTCTACTTCATCAATTTCAGCAACGGTAAACACGTTCTCTGACAAGATTGTTGTACATATTTCCACCTTTCCCCTGTTTTCACATCATCAACATAAAAAACTTGTTCAACTTGATCGGATAGAACATAAGGGTCATTTGTATACAATTTTTGTGTAATATTAACAGAAACAATCTTACCATCTTTTCTCATTCCATTTCAATTATCATCAACATTCCACCAATCACACTTTAAAACAGAGATACGCATTCCATGACAATATTGCAGCTCAATAATATCCTTTAGCATTCCAAGGAAATCAATTTCTTCTAATTTGTGTTCACCTTTTACCTTAACTCCACTATTTTGAGTTCGTCTATATTGTTCATGATCTTTTATATGGAATCTGACGTCGTTTATGATAATTCCACTATATTTTGCAATGCGGCTATCAGGTCCTAATCCTAATGTATATATATCACCATTGGATCGAAGTAATCCATTCAACATGGAATCAACAACCCTAAATCAATTTCATATTATTAGTTTAGCTAATTTTAATTTTTACAAAATAAAAATGTTTCAAGATTACTTACATGGCTTTTAAACCAATTAGGAAATTGATCATGGTGTATTTTCTGTATATCACCATTACTTTGTTGAAGAAGCTCATCCAAGTGCAACCTATTAATTTAATTTACAAAATAAATATATTTAAATCTTATTACTAAAAATTATTTAGTATAAAGATGTTACTTAATTTTTATAAGGATCTATTTCATTGCAATTGTGGAGTATATACCGTTGAATGGTCTCAATTTCTGATTTTGACAACACATCATAAGTTGGCACTCCTATTGTCCTCGCTTTTTGAGAAAAAATTGACAATTTTCTTTTTGAATTTTCTAGACCTTCATAATTCCGATCAACCCTATTGAATTTTGTTTCAACTCCATGAAGGTAGAATGAGCAAAAATTCAAGCACTCTTTGGGAATGTATGCTTCAGCTATTGAACCTTCTGGATGAGCTTTATTATGAACAACATCTTTTAGTGTTCGCATCATCCTATTTAATAAATAAAATTACTAACTTGGAAATATATTAAAAATATAAATAAAATTGTATCGTGTACATTACCTTTCAGTTGGATACATCCAACGATATTGTACTGGCCCGCCTAGTAAGACTTGTCGGGGAAAATGAATTGCCAAATGCATTATAATTACAAAAAATGATGGAGGGTAAATCAAAGGGCAAATGGACTGGAAAGCAGGCTGCACAAACTGTTTCCCAAGCTGTTTCACTTCCAGCGAGCTTTAGTAAGGTTGGAACGGGTTCAGGAATGGTTTGGCTAGAACCGTTTCCCAAGCCATTTCGTTTCCAAAGGAAAAACAGAAGAATGAAATGGGCCGGCAAACGGTTTAGCCAAATCATTTCCCAAGCTGTTTCGCTTCCCAGAGTAAAATAGAAGGTCAAAACGGGCTACCCAAACCATTTTCTAGACCGTCTCCATGCAGTGAAAAGGATAAATTGAGGATTGAGTAAACGTAAAACTATAAAAGATGAACGACATATATAATTTGGATGTTAGAAATTTTAAGAGAGATGATTCCCTACTCTTGAATAATGTACCTAAAATATGCAATTCAAGAGTACTTACGCATTAAGTATCTTGGTAAGTGTTGTAGGTGTACTTATTGGGCATTTAGTTACTCACGATGCGTGTGTGATTTGTGTATATGTGAAGAGTGACAGTAGTTAGCAGCGGGACTACATTTTTGGTGGTGTTAAGCGGTGCGATACTTAAAGAAGGTCGAGCTCCTTAGCTTTTGGATTTATCATTCTTTCGTACATCTTTACGAACATTAGTGTAGATAGGGGATTTACATACTTTGAAAATTGCAAACTGTTTTCCCATTACTTCTGCAATTGCATAGCATATTTTGTAAGTGACCGAACAATGGTCACTTCTTCTTAAATGAAGCATATCTGTTTTCTCTCTTCTCTCTCACCATCTTATTTGTTTTAAAAAATGGGTGCAAAAATCCTTGTTTTATTCAAAAATTGAATTACAAAATTAGGGTTCACAATGGGAGCTTATTTTGTTGCGAAGATTGCCACAAATCTAGGTATTGAGTACGTTAGCAACGAGTCAGTCACACTATTGGGACGTATCTCTGGTATGGACATGCAACTTTATAAACATATGAACATGATATACAGGGACTATAGAGTGCCTCGACTGATCAGCTTTTAGTACGACTGCCAGCAGCCTCCCCGCTCATCTTCTCCTACAGTTTAGGTCGCAGAGCCTACATCAGCACTGTAGAGCCCATTACCCCGCAGTTTCTCCTACTCATAGGTACCGTCTTCAGTCTCTCTACAGTTGGCTCGCCACTCACACGCCCATCCTACATCATAATCATTGGCTTTTGTTTGACTATTTCTCGATCCCGAGGAGTAGGCAGTGATGTACCATAACAGTTACAATACTTATCGATGCATTAAGTACACAATTTAGAGAGACCAATGTTGGATCAAGGGTGATCAGCATTAAGTCCCTAACTTAGTTTTCATAATGTGCTAACTCGTAAAAGTGAAAAAGATTGATCTGCAGGTAAAAATAGCATTCTGGAAAGGATTAATGTACATTAATGTTGGTTAGTAACGTACGTTATTCATACTGGAACCCAGCAAAAATAGAGCAGATGAGTAACGTATGTTCAGAGCAGAGTGATATACGTTAAGTTGATTAACATCCGTTATGAGGCAAAGGTAACGTACATTAAGGTACTTGCAGTTTGGCCGAAGTAAATTAGAGAAGAATGTGTGGTGGCTGCTGGAGCATATCGTATGATATGTAAAAATGGGTAACATACGTTAATGTGGTAACGTATGTTTCAGAACTTATTAACGTACGTTAACGACTCTTACACAACATTAAATTCATAAGTATGTCAAACTCAAACGGCTAGTTTATGTGTCTAACGACCATAAACACAAGAGAGTAGTATAAAAGACCAAGAATAACTGTTGGGAACAACTCAAACAACTTTAAAAACATAAAGTGCAATCTTGTGATCAAAGTTTTCATCATTCAACAAGCATTTGAGAAAAATCTTCGAAGCTTAAGAGAAGCAAATTGTAATTGTTTTAAAGTCCTTGTGAGTGTACTTTTTTTGAAATTAGAGCTGTTGTAGTGATAGTTTTAGTGAGTGATCATTGTAATAGAGTTCTCACTTATCTTAAAGGTGAATTTGTAAAAGAAAGAAGTTAGTGAAATTTTGCAAATCCTTAGTAAAGGTATTAAGGTAGTGGAGTGGGCAAGGTTGTGCCGAACCACTCTAAATCCTTGTGTTATTTCTTGTCTCCTTCCTCTCTACTTCATAATCTCACTTCAATTTTGGAAAATCAAAGAAAAAGGCACGATTCAAGATTCAACCCCCTTCTCTTAAATCCTACAACCAGGAGGTTGATTTCTAATTTTTGGAGATTCGATCTCAGTTGTGAGTTGTGGAGAGGTAGTAGTAGGTGCTTGTTGAGGATCAGAGAGCTCAGTTATAGAAATACGAGTAGACTGAGCATACACAACTCCAATTGGCAGATCAACAAGGAGTACATTATGAGGAGTAACAGAGGGCACATTCACAGCATGTTGAGTAGCTTCAAACTTATCTTCGTGAGACTGTGAGTCATCTAGACTCTATTATGGATAGTCTCTGATCTCTGGCAAAATGTCTGAGCTGTCATTCTTCAGGTGTCGCAAAGGTCAGTTATTCTTATGAGCAATGTCATCGTACTTCATAGCGTCCCTCCCACCACCATAGTACACTGCACCTCAGCCATCTACTACTCCTGATTAGTTGCAACCTCCTACTCTGGACTTAGTTCAGTCTCCATCTCCCTCCTCTGCAATCATTTTGTATTACCAGTCAATGAATTTTCCTTTTCCTTCACCTCAACATTTGTCTAGCGATAGTCCATACTTTCCTCCTTAGGGTTGATTATTTGAGAGTATGATGTATAAGGATAACCTTTCTGACATGTTTATGTTTATTATGATATTATTATGGTATTTTGTGTACTCTATTTTTAAAATTATTTACATTCTACATATATGTATTGTATATCATGTTTTGAGTAGCTATTGTAGATGTTAGTTGTTGGTTGATACATTTTGTTACAGGTTGGCTCTTAAGGATTGAATTTTTGATTGCATGATTGATTATTTGCATATTATATTTGTCAACATATGCTGCTCAAGTATTTGTTGAGTAACATGGCACATGCCATTTAGAACATGGTCGTGCTTCCTCCTTAACTTAATTTGTGATTGTAGGTACATCAGTACGGTAGTCGCACCATCAGCACATTGGAAGTGTCAGTTTCAATCAACATGACCTATGCTGGTCAATACGCCCCATTTTGAATGATCACCATGACTCGTGCTGTCTCCAACACAGCCTATGCCATTGCCAACTATTACGTGTTTTTCACATCCAACACCCTTAGTGTTTTTTTTTTTCAATTTTAAACTTTCAATTATTACTTTTTCTTTCCATTCGTGCATTTTTATTTCATATTTACATTCTTGTCTTTCATTTTCTTTTCTTGATTACCTTCCATTATTTTCACTACTTGAATATATATATATACTCTCTTATAAACCTTCACTCTCTTTTATAGGAATGACTTCTTTAATTCTCAGCATCTTATCATAGAGACATTTTTTCTCTCTTTTTATTCTACTTCTATTTATTTGTTTTCTTATTCTGTCTTCATATTCTGCGCTTACTTATTTCATATCTTTTCAAATTCTTTCGATTTTATATCAAACATTGAGGACAATTTTTGCGAAAGTGTGGGAGAGAGATCATATTTTCGATCCTATAATTAAATTGCTGATTGATCATGATAGGATGATTATCACTTTCCCATTTTGCATCAGTACACATCCAAGTCCTTGGTATGAAACGTCACTATAAATGACAAATCTTATTGTACTCGAAGGAATAATAAGGATTAGAACTGTGATTAATCGATACTTTAATTTGTCAAAACTTTGCTGATATTATTCATTCCACTGGATAGATACATTCTTTCTCAGTATTTATGTCAGTGAAGAAGCTATTATCAAGAATCCCTCTACAAATCTACGATAGCAACTTGCCATAACCAGGAAACTACACACCTTAGTAATGGTTTTAGGAGGTTTCCAATTTAATACTGCTTCAATCTTCTTTGGATCTACTGATTTTGCTTGTCTAGATATCATGTGTCCTAAGAAGACTATGTGATCAAACCAAAACTCTCATTTGCTAAGTTTTGCATACAACTATTTTTCTCGTAATGTTTGCAATACTATTCGCAAATGTTCATTATATTCTTCAGTATTCCTCAAGTAGATCAGTATATCATCTATGAATACAATCACAAAATGATCGAGGAACGAATTGAATATCTTGTTCATCAGTGCCATAAATGTTGCTGGAGCATTAGTAAACCAAATGGCATAACTAAAAACTCGTACTAACCATACCAGGTTCAAAAACAGTCTTTGGAATACCTGGATCTTAAGTCAATCTTTAAAAACACTGTAGCACCCTGTAACTGATTAAACAAATCATCTATCCGAGGCAACGAATATTTATTTTTCACTATTACCTAATTGAGTTATCTGTAATCTATACATAACCTTAGTGTTCCATCTTTCTTTTTAACAAATAGGATAGGTGCTCCCATGGTGAAACACTAGGTCGAATGAATCCTTTATCAAGTAGTTCTTGTAATTGTTTCTTTAATTTCTATAATTCAAATGGTGTCATTCTATACGGTTGTACGGGTATCGGTGTCGTACCAAGAATTAACCCAATAATAAAATTCGTCTCTCTATTAGGAGGAAATCCTATGAGATCTCCCAAAAATACATCTGGGTATTACTCTACTATTGGTATTCCTTTGACATTTTTGTATGTTGTTGTTCTATCAACTACATGTGTCAAATAAACTTTACATCCGTCTTAGATCATCTTAAAGGCTTGTATAATTGATACTAAACAACTTCTCACAATCTTTTTTCTCCACAAAATATTACTTTACTTTGCTTTGTTGGTTCAATTATTACTTCCTTAGTAAAATAATTGACTTTTTCGCAATGATGAGCTAGCCAATCCATTCCTAATATAAGGTCAAATTCTTTTGAGTCCAATAGAATTAGATTAGCTATTAATTCTGTATTTTGAATCTTTATTATACAATCTCTATGCAATATATGTACCCACATCATTTTGCTCAAAGGAGTATGGACTCCAAGGCTCTGGGTCAACATTTCTTGTTTTACTTTTATTATATGTACTCCCTCTGTCCCATAAATATAGGCACAATTTGACTTTTACGATTTTAAGAAATTGTCAGTTGTGGTAGTTAAAGTTAGTTAAATTATGTATTATTACTATTATGCCCTTAAAAGTTTTTATTGGAAAACACTCCACTATTAAAAAATTTGTATCATAAATTAGGTTAAAAATGTCAATGTCCTCATCATAAATGAAACTAAAAAAGTAAGTGTGCATATATATTGGGACACCATATATAGAAAGAGTGCCTACATTTAAAGGATGGAAGGAGTATTATTCTAGGTGTTATGAATGAATGAGTGGATCCAAGATCTATAAGTACATAAGCAGACCATTGGGGCATCAGCTGCCTCCTCTTTGGACATAGCAAATGCTCTAGCGTATTCTTATACCTCTTAACTTGAGGCTCCTCTGCCTCGACCAGATGCTGAGCTAACTGCAGCTCCTCTATCCCATCCTCGACTACCACTAGCTGTAGATATAGGGTCACTGCTTTGTACTACTAACTATGTATGAGCCAAATCACTCCCAATAATATCCTTGCTATCCACATATAAAACAACTACCATTCAACATCCAACACTCTTCAGAATGATATCTTTGACAATAGGGACATAGGTATCTAACTGGTCCTACAACAGTAGCTAAACTACCATATCCTCATCAACAGGATCCTCTACCTTGATAAGCCTGATAAAAAGAAGGTCATAATTAGGCTCCTAAATATCCTCGGTATCCAATACGAGTTGGGGTAAATTCAATTCTTTTTTCCAGTCTACTAGACTCCCTTGGAGTTGTTGCTCTCTTTTGTTTACCTTCTTTTTCTTATTCTTCATCATCCTTAGGAAGTTCTTCTACCCTAATCACTACATCCCTCAACACCGTATAATCTCTGATTTCTTTCTTAGGGATTTGTTTATGTATACTCTTATTTAAACCATCTTTAAATCTCCTACATTTATCCCTTTCAGTAGGGATGAGGTTTGCAGTAAAATATGATAATTAGGTAAATTGTAACTCATACTCGACTACAGTCATCTTTCCATGCTTCAGAGTTAAGAACTCTTTTCATTTTGCATCTATGTATACCTCCAATAAATATTTCTATCTAAACTCATGTAAAAACTCCTCCCATGTAATCACTCGTGGAATGTCTAAAGAATGTGAAACAATCTTCCACCAATTGTATTCATCACCCTGTAATAAAAATACAGCAAACTCTAACCTATCCCCAACAGTAGCCTGCATCATCTTAAAGACTCGAATAACTTGATCCAACCAATCCTCTATCAGTTATGGATTATGGTACCCTAGAACTCTACAGCTCCTAACTTTTTCAATTCCTTAAAGTTCTTGGATCTAATCTGGTAATCAGTCAAAGGTGGATCCTTATACATAGAATAATAAGGTGATGGTGGATAGGGATTGGCTGATCGTGATAAGGATGATTAGGATTATATGGATCGTGTCTAGATCCTGCATAAGACATCTGAACAGTATCTTAGGGGTCTATAGCTCCCTTTCTCTGAATAGGCTTTCTAGGTTGTGACATATCTATAAAACAAAAATAAAAATGATTTATCATGCATTTCACCTAATGCAAATACAAATGCATGTCAAAAAGCACTCATCAATTGACTATCCCGAGATCATATCCCTTCTCTGATACCAAGATAAAACATCCTAACTTTTATAATCTATTAATCATATAATCAGTGTTCATTTAACTATCTTTAGGGTATAATTAAAAAATTTTCTTTTTATTAGTTGAATTTGATGCTTTTACGTGTCATCTTGTCATTAACTCTAAAAAATATACATATTTTATATAACAATTTATAGCTCAATCTAATATATAATGAAAACACAGATCGTGTTAGTCAACACACCCATAGGTTTGGCCTTGTGTTGATCTAATACGCCCTCTGTTCTGTACAACACAAAGCTTGTAACATTTAAGTATAGTTTGTGTATATATGTTGTAACCTAGAACACACTCACTATCAACCTAATATCAACCCTGCAAATTAATCATAATCAACAGTACAATCTCTCATACTATATATCATCATATCAATATCAACATGCACCTCAACCTATACTATCGCCCAAAAGACAATAAACAACACTCATATAGATACACATATATCAACTCAATATCATCCCACAACAAACATCTCAACAAAAATCAATATCATTCAAAACAACAAAGATCATATCCAATATGCACAAATCATGCAAATGCCAAACATATAAACTCTTAGCTGGTATCCGATGAAAAGACAGAGTGTTGGGAATAGCAACCGACCCACCTGTAGAAATCTTGTAATCTAATATGATCCTCTACCTGGTCTTGAAAATAAAATATACAATCATATTTAGTGAGTTGTAGGCTTAGTGAGTAATCATTTAAATCTTAATTATATAAACATATACAATTTCTTTATCATATTTAAATCATACGTATCATATTCTTTTCCTATCTATCTGGATTACGTCATTTGTAATCATAATTGTATTTATAATGGAAACGTTCATATATAAAAATCATGCAATCTGTCAGCCAAAGCTGGAATCCTGTAGCAGACTATGCTGCTTCTGTGAGCACTGTAATCCTATAGCAGACTATGCTGCACCTGTTAGCCAAAGCTGTATAATTGTATATATACAAAAAAATAGCATTCACGTACCTGTTCGCATTTCATTTCATATTTCATATACTTGTTCATAATCTGATCACATGTACATATACATTTTCATTTTAACATATTCACATTCATACGTCAATTTTCATAATAACTCATATTTAAAAGTGAGTTAGATTACTCACCTACAAGCTGAAGTACTCTGGACGATACGAGCTCTTGTCCTATCATGGTCATCTAGTCTGTCATTCTATATAATCAATCATATACAAAAATCTCTATAAAAATTAATATAGCAACATATTAATATGTATGCTCTTATTTTAATCCTATCGATTTCCTATCTTATCAGTTATTGACAATTCCTAACTTTTAAGTTAAATTGACAATAAATTATGTATATATAATTCGTAAATTGTCACCATTAACTCTGAGAAAGTTTCTATAACAACTTGCCAATCAATATTCGGCTCGATTATGAAACACCCTAAACTAATTAACGTATTAATCATGTGATTTAACTTTATTATTAACTTATAATGCAGAAGCTTTAAAAACTTTTCATATACATTGTATATTCTTATTATTTGTCATGTAATAAAAATGTTCTCTGGATAATCACATAGACTTCGTATGTCCTATACAAATCAAACATATATATACATATCATGCAAACATTATTCTATACTAGTATGTATATCTAAACATGTTTGGCTATAAAGAGAGGAAACGTTGAGGAGTGGCAACTGACCCACTTGCTGGACTATCTTTTGTAACCTTTATTTAGTACCTATTCCTGAAATAAAATATACGATCGCAGTTTCGTGAGTTGCAGTCTTAGTGAGTAATCATCCATAATTACATATCATCTTTTAAGCTTATCTATTCCCTTAATTCTGTAATTCTATTTATATATGTGAGGACACATATATCTTATCTTATAAATATATTATCTATATACTTTTTTTATATTCTGTGCCTGTGTCTGTGTTTTGTATTCTTTATTTCTTTATGTGTATTATTATGTGAACATATGAACTGTACTACTATGTTATACTGTGTATACTGTGTTGTACTATGCTATCATGTTTTATACATCCGTCTCCAGAATCTATACATCCATCTCTATTATACATCCTTCTCTATTTCACCACCACTATTTGGATCACTGCACCTATCACGTATCGCCACCACTATCTATGTATCCTATATCCTGTGTATCATATGACTGTGTAATCATGTAACTATGTTTTCATGTGGTTGTGTTATCATGTGTCTGTGTTCTTTACATGTGCTTTTATATCATTTGTATATAAATTCATATGTAATTTGTTAATTGTATTTACTAGAATACGATCATATGTCTATGAATTTTGTGAAGTCATGAAAGATCATGTACTTCCTTTGACATATCTGTTATTTTGTATTTCATATAGAAGTCATGAAAGATCATTTACTTCCTTTGATATATCTGTATGATTAATTTCACATATATTATAACTTTATTTTCTTTGCAATATTTACTGGGATTTCACCTATAATCTATAATTTAGTCTATAAACTTACTTTTCTAACATATAAACAATATCCACACTCTAGCAATTCTAATAATTCAAGTAAAATAAGTCTGGATTACTCACCCGTATATTCGTATTTTCCTAGCTCCTCAAAATTCTGATCCTACTTTATTTTCTCGATCGAATATTTGGTATTTCCTTAGTCGATATTTGCTTTCCTCCAAATTAATTTGCTATATTCCTATTTCTATTTCTCTCTTTCGCTCACTCTCCTCTTTTTCCTCTCAGTTCCTTTTTGTTTTTGTTCCTTTCCATCTTCTGTCCGAATGCACGTATTTATAGAAAATATTTGAGAGGTGGTACGACCTATTCTACATATAAACAATATCCCGTGCCTATTACAGCTCATGCTTCAATTTTTGAAACTTGTATAAAATGAACACATTTCAATCGACACGACCCATGTTCATTGGCACACCCCGTGCCAAAGACACCTCATGCATTTCAATTTCCAAGATCCATATACAGATGCCAAATCAACACCCTCGTGATATGCATGGCACACTCTGTGCCTAACAATACAACCTTGGCACGCCCTTCATGCTATATATATTTTTCTTTCAAATATTCACCTGTAGCAATGTTATAACCTATATTTTAATTATAATTTATTTATTTATTTTTTGTATCTTTATTTAATTAATCATTTCATTAATTACGAGATTATAGGATGAGGAAATTATAGATTATACGATCAATTCTGTATTTTTAACTCAATTTCTAGGCATTCCTCTCTTAAATCTCCTTTTCTTTCTCTATTTTTCCTCTGTACTCCTCTCGAGTTTTCCTCTATTTAAATCCCTAACTTCTGCTTTCCCTTCCTTTCCTTTTTCCTTTTATTTTGAGCTTTTAACAGCTTTTGCTTCAAATTCCAATTCAGCTCAATTTTATGCCACAATTAAGAGAATATACGTTGTCAACATAAAGTACACATTGTGAGGCTGACCACCTATTTAATGCTCACCACGCGTAGTATACTACGTGTTATCGTGCCCATGACGTGTAGTCTATTGCGCGTACTCTGCCACCCCCTGTACTTTCTATTTTCCTGCAAAAATTCCCATTTTATTTATACTCACTATCATCCATCAATCAACTCACAATTTGTAACATTCTCATCCCGAAATCACATAATTAATGTAATAAGCAAAATGTTAATAAAAATAAGAATTTAAGTAATAAAATGACAAAAATAAATTATTAGAAACAAGTTTAAGGAAGGTTGAAAGAAGGTTGATGGATGGCTGATGTTAAGTAAACAAAGAATCAAAGGAAGCTTAAAATTTGAAAAGTACATGTGGTGGAGAGTGAGAAAATGCGTGGTGGGCACGACCACGCGTAATCCACGCCCACCACACATATTTTGTTGTTTCTGGGAAAAAATATAAGTTCACTCGATCGCGAAATGATTCAGAACCTTCAAGAACACATTTAGAGCTCCAGAGGAAAAGGGAAAGAGAGAGGGCTGAGGAGAGTGAGAGAGATTAAGAGAGAAACTTCAATATTTAGTTAGGAAACTGATTTGAGTAGTCGAATCATTCATAATCTCGAGCCGAGAACTCTGTTGTATAATCGAAACAGGTAAAACTCGAAGTTTTCATAAATTTTTACGAGTTTTACTATTGGAAGCTTTGAGTTTTCTTGAATGGATTATTGAAATAACTAGAGAATTGAGATAGAATTGATTTAGATTGATGAATTCATGATGAAAGATAAAGTCTGAAATTTCTAGGGTTAGGATTAGGGTTTTGCAAAATTGAAAAATAAACTTAACGAATTTATTAGGGCATGCATTATAAATTTGGTTATATTGAATTTTATAGAAAGATTGGTATATGTTTTTATAGGACGACAAACCAGACGGTCAGGACAAGATCAGAGCACGCAGAGGTCTGAGTATTTACGTTGACAGGTGAGTATTCTAACTCACTTAAAACAGATTTAATATGAAATGGTGATATTATTATATGATTGATTGATAAATGATAAAACTGAAAATAATTGAATTTATAAGATCGAAATATGATTCTGTATCAATGATAGATTTTATATAGAAAAATGGAAATGCTTGCTTATATGGCATCGAAATGTATTAACAAAATGTGAACAGATCTATATGAAATAAAAGTATGAACAGACACATTTATGTTCACTATCAATATACGTTGCATGTTTGCATTGATTACTATGGATATGAGATATGAAAATCCATTGAGATACGAATATGATAGATATGGATATGATAGATACAGATACAGATATGATATGATATTAGTGAAGAGATGGTTTGTTGATATTCTGATCGATCATATTGGAGAGGAAGCACATAGAGGGGGATATCGAGCATATTGCATATGAAATTACGTTGTAGGCGATTGATAAAGAATATCGTATATGAATGAACAGATAGAAGAAAATGTATAGGAATGAGATAATCATAGAAAACTTAATCGAATCGAATTAGTAATCGTTTATACAGGTTTTACATTTTATTATTTGTATACTGAGAATTGTATTAATTGATTATTGGTTATATTATGTTCATAATATACTATTCACTGAGCCCACAACTCACGCAACTGTGATATTTGTTTTAGGATCTAGTAGAATGCAGAGATAGAGGTTTATATTTGACAAGTGGGTCGACTACTACTCCAGAACCATTTTCTCTCTCCTCATCCGAGTTAGGCCTAGGATGTTTTGAGTGTTGTTGCATGTTTTGCTTGTACATATGATATGTTTTATGATGGTTGATACAGATACTTGTTTGTTGAAATTGATGATATATATATATATATATATATATGAGTTTGAGATTTATATGTTTTGTTGAGTTGTGTGTTGTTAGATTAGTTAATAACTGCCTGCGAGTTATTGCTGTGTTCAAATTGTTGTTGCAGGAATGGACTTTGTATAATGGGTATATCCAGGTTATAACTGTTTATAGCAGTTCTACGTAAAGTATGAACTTGTATATTAAAGAATATAAGGGCGTATTAGTTTAACACAAAGCTTAATCCATGGATGTGTTAACTATTACGATCGATATTCTAAGTATATAGTGGAGTAACTGTAAACTGAATATACTATATATTGTATGAATGATGAATGAGGGTTAATGATAACAAATGACATGAATACGATTGAAATTTTTTTTAAAGATTATGAACTTTATTGGTAAAGATAAGTTATTAGTAAATGATTAATATGTTAATAGGAATAGGACATTTTAATTTGGTATTAGAGCAGGGATATGATCCCTAGATATGTTATTGATGTATGATTTGTGATTGCATTTGCATCATTATTGTATGAAATGTGTGCTGAATTAGTTCATTTTGTTTTATAGATATGTCAGAGCCCAGACACCCCACACACAGAGAGGGAGCAGTGGCTACAGTACAGTTATCACGTGCAGGATCGAGAGATACACAGTATGATCCTAATTATCCGCAGTATAGATTGGCTGCCTATCCTTATCCACCTCACCTTACTATCCTATGTACAGAGATCCACCTCTGACAGATTATTAGATTAGAGCCAAAAACTTTAAGGAATTGAAGAACTTAAGAGCTGTAGAATTCAAAGGTACCACAGATCCACGATTGGCATAGGAGTGGTTTGATCAGATTATCGGAGTCTTTGAGATGATGAAGGCTAGTATAGAGGACAGGTTAGAGTTTGTTGTATCAATATTGTAAGGTAATGCATGTGAATGATGGAAGACAGTTCCCTATTCTCTGGAGTTTCCTCGAGTTATATCTTGGGAGGATTTTTAGTTTAGGAAGAAATACTTACCAAAGGTGTATCTGAATGCAAAAATAAAGGATTTTTTAGCTCTGAAGAAGGGGAAGATGATTGGAGCCGAGTACGAATTACAGTTTAGCCAGCTATCACACTTCGCTGCGAGTTATATTGCGATTGATAGGGATAAATGCAGATTATTTGAGGATGGCCTTAATAAGAAAATTCTTAAACAAATCCCTAAAACAGAGACGAGTGAGTATACAGTGCTGAGAGATGCACCGATTAGAGTTGAAGAACTTCTTAAAGTTGAAGAGGATGAGGAAGAAGAAAAAGCAAACAGAAGAGAGTAGTGGCTCTAGGAGAGTCCAACAGACCGGGTAAGAGGACTGAGTTTACCTATACTCGTACTGAATTCTAAAGATTTACCGCATGTTAATCACGGTCATTTTCTTATTCGGCTTATTGCAGCATAGGATCAGGTTAGAGAGGACTAGGTAGTTCAACGACAGTGTCAGAAATTGCTAGACTTCCTTGCCCACATTATTAGAGGAATCATTTAAGTGAGTGTAGGTTGTTGATAGGAGGTTGTTTTGTATGTGGTTAGCAGGGACATTTTGCTAGAGATTGCCCTACTAGGAGAGATGTGGTTAGGATAGAGAGAGATGTATCTCAGATACAGTCATTGGCACGTAGTAGTGATCCGATTGCTATGACTAGTGGTACTCAAGGACGGGGTAGAGGAGATGCTTCTACTTTAGCGCCTGGCCAAGGTAGAGGAGCCTCTGCTACTCAAACTCAGGGATATTCTAGGGTTTTTACGATGTCTTGAGAGGAGGCATCAGATGCTCCTGAGGTTATCATAGGTGAGTTACATTTATTTGGTGTTTCTGTTTATACATTGATAGATCCTAGTTCTACATATTCATTTGTTAATCCCAGAATAATACATGTAGTAAAAGTTAAACCTAAAACACTGACACAGAGCCTGGGAGTTCATACTACATTATGCGAGATGATGTGGGTACATACAGTGTATAGAACTTGTAAAATACAGATACAAAGTACAGAATTAATAGTTGATCTAATCTTATTAGATTTGACAGTGTTTGATCTGATTCTGGGTATGGATTGGTTAGCTTGCCATCGAGCTAAAGTAGACTGTTATACCAAAGAAGTCATAATTGAACCGAAAGAACAGAATAAAGTAATATTTTGTGAAAATAGGAAAATTGTGCCTATTTGCTTAATATCAACTATTCAAACTTTTAAGTTGATTCGAGACGGATGTGATGCTTATTTGGCTCATATAGTTGATAGAACAACAACGAATAAAAATGTAAAAGGAATACCAATAGTAGATTAGTTCCTTGACGTATTTCTAGAGGATCTCTCAAGATTACCTCCTGATAGAGAGATAGAGTTTACTATTGAGTTGATTCTCGGTATGACACCCATATCCATACAGCCGTATAGAATGGCACCATCAAAATTGCATGAACTAAACCAATCTCCAATTGTTTTAGTGGTAAAGGGCACTAGGTTCACTTAAGTAAGGTTTCAGGTTTAAATCTGAGCTCCGCCTTGCGTATGTAAAAATTGGGATTGGGAGACACACCCGCATTCTGCGCCTGAAGTCCTCGAGAGGGGGAGGTTGCTCTACCGCTCAAACCACACACCCCTTTTAAAAAAACAAAAGAATTGCATGAACTAAAGAAACAATTGTAAGAGTTACTTGATAAAGGTTTCATTCAACCTAGTGTTTCACCGTGGGGAGCACCTATATTATTTGTTAGAAAGAAAGATGGAACATTATGGTTATGTATAGATTACCGCAAACTTAATCAAGTAATAGTGAAAAATAAATATCAACTACCCCGTATTGATGATCTACTTGATCAATTGCAAGGTGTCACAGTGTTTTCCAAAATTGACCTAAGTGCTGGATCAAGGGTGATCAACATAGAGTCCCGGACTTAGTTTTGATAATGGGAACCGTTTTTAAATGATAAAGATTGATTTTTCAGGAGAAAAGTTGGAAACAGTGAAAATTAACGTGAGTTCAAGATGGATATAACGCACGTTATTCATGGAATGCCCAGGTGAAGAATAACGTACGTTAATATTTGGGAAACACATGTTAATCTTATTAACGTACGTTATTCAGGAAAATAACGCACGTTAACCTTTCAGGAAGCTTTTTGTAAAGTAAGACTTTTTAATTCCACAACGGCTATATTCGATTCCAACGGTCATATACGCTCCTAAAGGCTATAAATAGATGGAACTCAGAGGAATTCACCAACACAACTTCAGAAACATTCCAGCAATCTTAGTTTTCCATTCTTGTGATATCTTGCTTGATTCTTGAGCTATTCTTGTAAAGCTTTGTAGAAGCTAATTCTAAGTGTTAGTAAGTTCTTTAGAACTTAGAGATTACAGAATTGTAAGTGTGTCTTGTAAATCTTTCTTGGAAAGATTGTTGTAAAGAGTTCTCACTTAGCTCGAAAGTGAATATTAGTGAATTGTTCAAAATCCTTAGTAGTGGTACTGAGGTAGTGGAGTAGGAAAGTTTAGTTCTGAACCACTCTAAATCGCTGTGCTAGTTGTCTCTTGCTTTCTTTCAAACACCTTCGTTCAATCCAAAATTCCGCACGAAAAGTCGAAAAAGAGGGAAATACGATTCAACCCCCTTCTCATATTTCCTACACTAAGATTTGGGTATCATCAATTAAAGATAGCACAGGAAGACATTCCAAAGACTACTTTTCGAACCTGGTATGGTCATTACGAGTTTTTAGTTATGCCATTTGGTTTAACTAATGTTCCAGCAGCATTTATGGCATTGATGAACAATGTATTCCAGTCCTTCCTCGATCAGTTTGTGATTGTATTTATAGATGATATATTGATTTATTCGAGGAATACCGACGAACATAATGAACATTTGAGAATAGTTTTGCAAATTTTGTGAGAAAAACAGTTGTATGCAAAACTTAGCAAGTGTGAGTTTTGGTTGCATCACGTAGTCTTCTTAGGACACGTGATATTCGGACAGGGAATCTCAGTGGATCCAAAGAAAATTGAAGCAGTAGTGAATTGGGAACCTCCTAAGACAGGTACAGAGATAAGTAGTTTCCTGGGTATGGCAAGTTACTATCGTAGATTTATGGAGGGGTTCTCAATTCTAGTTGCACCGCTAACACTACTGCTGAGAAAGAATGTTTCTATCTAGTGGAATGATCAATTTCAGCAAAGTTTTGCCAATTGACCACCGCTCCAGTCCTTACAATTCCTTCTAGTACAGGTGGATTCGTCATTTATAGTGATGCTTCATGTCAAGGACTTGGATGTGTGTTGATGCAAAATGGGAAAGTGATAACATATGACTCTAGACAACTCCGACCATATGAAACTAATTATGTAGTACATGATTTAGAGCTTACCGTAGTGGTATTTGCTCTAAAGATCTGGAGACATTATTTATATGGCGAGACGTTTCAAATTTTTACAGATCATAAAAGTTTCAAATACTTAATGACCTATAAAGAACTTAATATGCGACAAAGAAGATGGTTAGAGTTGTTGAAATACTATGATTGCACAATTGAATATCACCCCAAAAAGCGAATGTGGTTGCTGACGCACTGAGCAGAAAGTCGAGTGCTACTATATCTAGCTTACAACTAACACGTGTGACCGATTTGATAACTTTACGAAGCTTGAATACAAAGTTAGAGTTAACTAAATCGGGAGTGTTAGTTGCAACATTAATGGTTTGACCAATGTTGTTAAGAAAGATACAAGCAGCATAGAAACGAGATGAAGAGTGTATAAGAATGATTGAACAGATTGATCAGGGTATTGAGACCCCATTTCAATTGGTTGATGAGTTATTGATGATTGGATCTATAGTATGTGTGCCTAATGTTGAGGGGATCAGATTAGAGATACTGGATGAAGCACATAATGCTCCATATGCTATGCATCCAGGAATGACGAAAATGTACAATACTCTGAGACAACACTTTTGGTTGCCCAATATGAAAAAGGATGTAGCTGAATTCGTATCCAGATGTTTAGTATATCAGCAAGTAAAGGCTGAACATCAAGCACCAACAGGAAAACTTCATCCATTACCGATACCAGTCTGAAAGTAGGAACGAATAACTATGGATTTTGTGATAGGATTACCACGGACACGATCGGGTAAAGACGTGGTTTGGGTGATTGTAAATAGACTGACCAAAACTGCGCATTTCTTACCGATTAAAATTGGAATCTCTTTTAAACAATTGACAGAGTTGTACATATGAAAGATAGTTTGATTACATGGTATTCTTGTTTCCATAGTATCAGATAGAGATCCCAGGTTTACTTCCAAATTTTGGCAGGTATTACAGAGTGCGTTGGGTACAAAATCAAATTTCAGTACTGCTTTCCATCCACAGACTGATGGACAAACGGAGAGGACTATACAGACTTTAGAGGAGATGTTGAGATCTTGTGTTCTGAAGTTTCAGGATTCTTGGGATTGGTACATACCATTGATGGAATTTACTTACAATAATCAGTATCATAGAAGCATTGGTATGGCACCGTATGAAGCTCTATATGGATGAAAGTGTAGAAGTCTAATCTACTGGGACAGGGAAGGGGCAAAAATATTTGAAGGACTTAAATTATTACAAGAAATAGTTAAAAAGGTTGAGCTAATTAAAAGTAAACTAAAAGCTACACATGATAGACAAAAGAGTTACTATGATCAGCATAGGAGAGAAATGGAATATGAAATCGGAGAAAAGGTGTTTTTAAAGGTTTTGTCCTGGAAAGGAGTGATGAGATTTGGAAATAAAAGAAAATTGAATCCTAGATACATTGGACCATATGAGATTATATAGCGGATTGGTCCTTTGGCTTATTACAATTTGCATTTTAATATGTGTCAAGACTGGAATATGCATATTTAGCAGTACTACAAGTTTTTGTTTCTTGTGAATTATTCTTATACAAGTGGATTTGCTGTTAATCTTTGTTAGTTGATACAATTTTCTATTTTCTTACAGGAGCTAAAAATGATTGTCAATTAAGTTAAGAAAAACATGTCACAAATTCTAGTCCACAAGTAAGCATAGATAAAATGCAAGCACCTATAGAACAAAAAATAGTAGAAGAAGAAGAAAAATAAGAAGATGTTACTTTTTCGATATCAAAAGGGAGGCAAAAAAGTGTTGTATGAGCGCATTTTGAAAAGAAAAAAATTGACAGAGTTGATAAGGCTCAATGTAACTATTGTCAAAAGTTGCTTAGTGGGAATCCAAAAAATGGTACAAAACATTTACATGATCACTTCAAAAGGTATCTAAGGAGAAAAGTGATTGATTTAAGGCAAAAGGTTTTGGCTAGCAATTTGAAAAAGGGAAATGGAGAAATGTGTAACTACTCATTTGAAAGATTGTGCATGACGTCAATTAGCACATGCTATGATTTTGCATGGGTATCCTCTATCAATTGTAGATCATGTTGGGTTTAGAAGATACCCAACTGCTCTCCAACCTTTGTTCAAGTTGCCCACAAGAAACATTTTGAAAATTGACATATTGAAGATTTATGATAGTGAGAAGGATAAAACAATGAAGTTTTTAGAGATTAATGAAAGTCGAATTGTGATAATAGCTAATATGTGGACTTCAATGTCCAAAAAGGGATTTATGGCTATAACATCTCATTTCATTGATTGCAAATGGGTTCTACAAATTTGAATATTGAGGTATTTTTTTCTTACTTTCAAAAATTATTAATTGTTTGAATAATGTAAGAAACATCTCATTTTGTTTTTTGTCTAGGTTTTCATATGTTCCATGTCCACACACAAGTGAGGTACTTTCAAAAGTATTAATTGATTGTTTAATAGACTGGAATGTGGATACAAAATTATTAACTATTACATTGGATAATTGTTCTACTAATGATGCCATGGTGAATATTTTGAGAAACAAATTGTAAGTTAATTCTTTGTTGCGACATGGATCTTTGCTTCATATGCGTTGTTGTGCTCATATATTAAATTTGATTGTGAGAGATGAATTAGATATAATTGGAGATAGGATAACTAAAATTAGAAATAGTTTGCTTTATTGGACAACCACTCCAAAAAGGTATGAAAAATTTGAGGAAGCTGCTAGAAAACTACGAATTCCATTGACTAAAAAGTTGTGTTCGGATTGTTCAACAAGATGGAATTCTACCTTTTGATGCTTCAAACAACCTTGTTATATAATATTTTTTGCTAGGCTAAGGCAACGTGAGCCTCAAATATATTGATTTGCCTTATGAGAGTGATAAGCTGAAATTATTCTATAATGTGACTAAGATTTTTTGGCAAGAAGTATCCTACATAGAATATGTCTTTTTCCAAAATCTGTGAAATTAAGTTGGCACTAAAATCAATGGTTTCTTTCGCATGATACGACTATCAGTGAAATGGATCTAAAAATGTTGACCAAGTTTGACAAGCATTGGAGTTCAGTTCATGAAGTAATAGGTGTGGTTGTTGTTTTGGATCTAAGGTATAAGAAGTCATTGCTTGAATTTTATTTTTCGAGAGTTTATGGGACTGAGTCTAGTCTACAGATTCATAACATCAGGATATTGTGTCATGTGTTGGTTGATGACTAGTAAGAGAAAATGACTGTAGATAAAAGGAATGAAGAAAGTTTTTAGCAACTAGATTCTTTACAGTGTTAAAGAGATGAGTTATCTGATTATGATTTGTTTGCCAGGAAAAAGAGAGTTCAAATTACTTGTTCCAAAAATTAATTAGATTATTATTCAGAGGAAGATGTATCGCCTAGAACATAAAATTTTGATATTTTGCTTATAACATCTTATACTTATTTAATCATTTAATCCATAATTAAAGTTAATTACATATGTTTAATCATGTATAAATTTAAACTTTTTCTTTCGTATATACTTTATTCTAAACTGCAAATATACATATTACATTGCAGAATAAATCAGATGCAGATTCAGCAAAATAGAAGTGCAGCACAAGCAAACAGTTCAGGAGCACGGCCCGTGTAGACCATCATGTTGACTAGAATTCTTATAAGCACGGCTCGTGCTGATCAACACCCCATAGGCACAGCCTTGTGTTGATCAATCACGTCACCTGTTCATTCAACATGGTCATCATGTCAACTGAGCACAGCCCGTGTTGAACTACTACAACTCAGAATCAACCTGCAATCAATCTGTTTTTCATCTCATATACTTATACCATTCTTATATCACAATAAATGATCATCTATCAAATATCATTAGTAAACACCATGTATCAAACATATGAACATATCAAAGTCATTATCCATCCATCTATCACTCATACAAACTCATCAGAACTTATAACCATATCATCACTATCTCACAAACAACTATCATATCAATATATCATGCAAGTATGCAAAGTGTAACTGGAACAACTCCTAAATGGCATCGACAAAAGAGAGTACTCTTTAATTTATTTTACCAATAGAATCATCAACCATCACTAGCACAAATCAGTTCTCTAATGCAAATGCCTATCCTTGTCAGCATCTGTACCTGAAATCAAATGTCACAGTTGCATGAGTTGCGGGCTTAGTGAATACTCTTTAATTTATTTTACCAATAGAATCATCAACCATTGTTTCATCAATTCATATAGCCAACATTTCATATAATCACTTATAAAGCTATTACAACCTTAATCATTTCTCTTTTAAATTGTTATCATTTCGAATCATAGAATAGATATTTGTACGTTTTCGTTCATAATAAATTCCTAACTTCTGTCTCCCTACTTTTGTTTTGAAAAAATTTTTCCACCTCCTTTTCATGTGGACCTAACTTCCATTTCCCTACTCCCGTCTCAGAATGATCGATCATTTATCACCTTTCCATATCATACCATTTCACATATCAAAATCAATAAACATCGTTCTCAAACCTTTTTTCCATTTCTTTTCTCATTTTACATACCTGTCTCATTTCTCATATTCTTTCATATAATTCATCATTTCAATATCAATCATATCGGTACATGCACATAATCATATTCATTTCATTGGTACGCATTTATCGTCATATTTCTATTAAATCAACCATTTCATATAAATCATTCACAATCATATATAATCTTTCACATATTCATCTTTTGTAATTATAAGCAATCGTTCGCATGTTCATAGAAGTTTATATTCATATTTTAATTTAGTTAAATAGTGAGTTTGAGTACTCACCTCCTAGTTGAAGTACTCGGACTGATACGAGCTCGAACTCTACCTCGATTTAACCTGTCACCCTAAACAACCATTTATACAAACTTTTATCACAATTAATTCTAGAATACAGTAATATGCATGTTCCTAAACTAATCCTAATCATTTCTAACTTAGGTTATTCAAAAAATTATACTTTAAATTATTAATTACGAAGAATTACCTTTGTAGCTTTGCGGTATCGACTTAGATATCGTTATCCGGCTTACTCCTAGAATCTGCTTCGTTGTTTTTACTTGTTATTCACCACACAAATCTCCATTCTCTGTCTAATCTCTCTCAGTCCTCTCTCTCTCTCTCTTTTTCTCTCTCTTAATTGATATAAATGAGGCTTTTGTTTTGATTAAGTACTATTCTGTTAATAGGCACGACCGTGCGACTTCAGCACGCCCCACGTTATTCTTTACGTGCCAGCTCATGCTTCAATTTCTAACTTTCTTGCATGATTTACACATCAGCACGACCCAGTCATAGTGCAGCACTGCTCGTGTTATCAACACGACCATTGTACTGTTCTACACACCCATCGTGTTGACATTGTCTTTTCTAAAAAGTTTGATCGTGCTCTACCTTAGCACGGTCGTGCTCATTACATTTCCAATGAGCACACCCTCGTGCCATCAGCACACCCCTTTGTCTGTATATTGTAACTTAGAATTTTCTACAGTTTTTTGCATAACTACTTTTCTGTTTCTACAGTACTGTCCTATCTTACAGTTTAACATTTCTTAATGTGTTTTATGTTCATTTAAACTACTTTCATTAATCATTTTACTAATTATAGGGATTTAGGATAGGAATGTTGCATTGCTTTGGTGGAAGATAAATGGTGTTAAATACCCTACTCTACAAGTTATCGCTAGGGACATATTAGTTATTCTGGTATCTACTGTTGCAAGTGAGACTGCTTTTAGTACTAGTGGTAGATTGATTTGTAAACACCGTAATAGGCTGCATTCAAGGACAGTAGAAGTTTTAATGTGTTGTTAGAGTTGGCTAAGGTTTGATGAATCTCAAGGTAATATATTTTACTCTCATTTTTTATGTTACAATTTATCTTAAAACTTATAATATGAAATGTCGTAATTTGTAGATGGATGAGAAATGAATTGTGATAGACTTGCAAGACATAGATGATGATGATGATGATGATGATGTGAAGATTGACTATACAAGTAAGTAGTACTGTTGTGATTCACTTTCATATTACCCATTTATCATTTTTTGCGGCTGTCTCTCATTTCAGACGAGTTGTATAAACATGATCCTTATATCTATTATTAACATTGATTACTTTATAGTTATTTATATATGGTACCAAATAGTTCTGGTTATTCATATTTGATGTTTTATTTCATTATAGGCACCTTTACTAAGCTGATTTCTATTGATATTATTCATTAGTTTTTATTTTTATTTTTTAAGTATTATTCTTTAGTTAACTTACTAAGTTAAATTTTATATTGATTATTGCAGCTGAATAAAGACTTGACTGAAGAAGAAAAAAATCAGCTATTGATGTTGTTCATTTTTTGGATAGTATTTTCATTTTGTTAAAAAAAGATTGTTCAAGTAGATAAATAGTTAATAATCTTAACAATATAATTTGCAAAACTTTTTTAATATACAAATTATTCAACTAAAGATCTATTTTTTGTTTAAGAGTGGATTTGTAATCCTAGTACATATATCTTTTTCTTAAAACGTGATGGTGCTAAGAGACATGGAATTGATAAATATTTTTGAATAATTAATATTAATATTAGTTAATCATATTATTTTCTGAAACCACCAGCTTAATCAAATCAAGAGTACTAAGAGACGGGGCGGGGCGGTGCGGGGCAGGGCAAAGATGAGTTTTACATTTTCTAATTGGGACAGAAATGAGATATTAATTTTAAAACTAGTTGGATTATGGGGCGGGAATGGGAAAATAAAAATATTACAGAGCGGGGACGGGGAGGCCATAATCCAACCCTGACCCGCCCAATTGTCATTCCTATGTAATCCTCTTTTTTGCAAGATTTCAGCTTTTTTTGCTTGAATAAAAGCTCCAATTGTTGTCAAATCTTGCATCAAAATCCTATCTTCTTCTCTTTCTTCTTTCTTAGCCATACTTTGTTTTCTAAATTCTATGGCTGTAAACATCATTTCAGCAATTTTTTTATTTTTCTCTTATAGCTTATTAGCAGCAGCTAAAACTGAGGAATCCATCATTTTTTTTGAGTTTTGCTTTTTCAACCCAATAGGGTGATCAGAGGAAGGTCCTTCAACATCGTCACTCAAATTGATTGTAAAAGAAGACATTCTAATAGATCCCGTAGCATGAGAATCTGGAGTAGGATTTTCTGATTCCGAAGACAAGTAATTGACATCATGCTTTCGAGATAGTCTTGTTTGGTTTGGCGCATTAGTCTTGTTGGGTTTGGCGCATCATCTCTAAACTTTTCAAAATTTTTCATCAAATATCAAACATGACCGAACTTAAACACACTTTGAATTTAGGATTTGTCATAAGCAATGTCTTTGCTTGATTTAACTGGAAAAAAAATACAAATATTAATGTTTATATGTAAATAAAAAATAAACAAAAAATTTAAGGATAACTTATAATATCTTGCTCTAATGCGCCACTTGGGTTTCTAAGCTCTATTTGTCGTATACATCCATCAAGTTTTTGAACCGCTTTTCCAATACCTCTCATCCTTGATTGGAGAGACCTTATTGTACGCACCTCTCAGGACAGTTGTTTTGAGCTATTATATTGGCTTTTAACATGACTTAAAAAACTGGTTGGGTTTTGATTTCTTTCCACTACTGGATCTTGTGAGATATTCATGTAAATTTGACATAAAAGTTGGTCTTCTGCGGGAATGTAACTTAGAATGATGGTTTCCCATATTGTTTAAGAAAAAGTAGAAATGGTTTTGAACTATTGTTTAGAGATGGTGATGGTGAAATGAATGGAAGAGATGGTCTTTATATTGGCAAAAAACATGATTTTTAATTTTTTTGAAAAACTTATCAGCTTTAACGTCATTCAATGCATTGATAGGCATACCTTGTCAACCTTCATGCCTTTTTATGCTTTCTCAGTTTACGAAATTTGTCTTCACATGCATCGATAAACGAATCTCATCAACTTTCACGCCTTTTTGTGCTTTCTCGGTTTACGAAATTCGTCTTCACACGAAACATGCATGAATTTCAATGATTTTCTCTTCATTTTTCCTTATAAATACAAAATTTTTTTTGTCTTCTGAGTTCATCAAAATTTATCTTCACTAAATTTTCCAATGAATTTCAATATTAGCAATGAAAATTTCTCTTCATCATCTTCATCAGATGAAGATGAATTTTTTTGCAATGACTCAGCATATGATATACAATAACATCTAACTCATTCAAGCTTTACGCAATCACGAAGTTAATGCATCCACTCGTAGAGCTTTATCCCCGGACATGTTGTCATTAATCGCGATCGTGAAGTAACAGATCGTAATTTAATGAACGATTATTTCTTTGACAATCCATGATATGGTGATGCAATGTTCTGTCGTAGATTCGGAATGTCTCGACCTTTGTTTCTTTGTATTGTCGAATTAGTGTGAGATCATGATCGTTATTTTCAACAAAGATGTGATGGACTTGGTAGGCTTGGATTATCAAGCTTGCAAAAAGCAACAACTGTTTTTTGAATGCTTGCGCATGGTTTATCGACCGATGCTACTGTCGAATATGTCAGTATTGGCGAATCAACAGTAATTGATAGTTGTAAAAGGTTTTGTCATGTCATTGTCGAAGTATTTGTAGAACGATATCCTCGAACCCCAACTGCAAATGATATAGCAAGATTGTTGTACATCGGTGAGCATCACAGTTTTCCTTGAAATGTTGGGTAGTCTAGACTGTATGCATTGACGATGGAAAAATTGTCCAACGACATGGACTGAACAATATTCGGGATGTTCAGGCAATCCTACAATTATTCGTAAAGCTGTGGCTGATTATGATTTGTAGATATGACACGCATACTTTGGTATGTGTTGAAGAGTAAGAGTCAAGGAAGTGAGATGTTTGTTTTTAATTAATATTTGTATTCGTTCTTAACTATCGTAACGTTTGTTTTTTATTTTTATAATGTTTTTTATTAATGTTTGTCTTTGTTTTTAATTATTGTAATGTTTGTTTAAATTTTAATTTTAACGTAATATTTTATTTTTTCATGTATATTTTTTAAAAATAATATTTTTTTATATATTAATATTATATTATTTAAATTATTTTTTATATGTAAAAGAATTATATTAATTAGTTGATTGTTAAATTAAATTAAAAAAATAAATTATATATAAATATGTTTGAAATATTTTTTTAGTGTTGGAAATATAGTAAAACTAGAATGGAATAGGGTAAACAGCTGATTTATTCTTTACGCGAATTGGCTTAAACCTCTTGGGAAAATTGTAGAAGTTGGCACTAATGGCATCAGGTGGAGCAACGGGAGGTGTGGAGTGGCATATTCGTCCTCCAAACCCTAAAAATCCAATCGTCTTCTTCGATATTACCATCGGTACCATACCTGCTGGCCGTATCAAAATGGAACTCTTCGCTGACATTGCCCCTAAAACCGCCGAAAATTTCAGGCAGTTTTGCACCGGCGAGTACAGGTAATTATCTCCCAATCTCAATTTTTAAGTCCACTTGTTTATTAAAGCTTATTTTATGCTCTGTGATGAATTGTTTGTTGATGGTTAAAGTTGCGTGGAGTTTGGCAGGAAAGCTGGATTGCCCGTTGGTTATAAAGGATGTCAGTTTCATAGAGTCATTAAGGATTTTATGATTCAAGCTGGTGACTTCGTCAAGGTTTGTTGTCTATTCTTTTCGGTTATGATACTGAAATTGTGAGATTTTTCATTTCGTTGGGCTCGCTGTGTCTTCAGCAAATAATGCAATTGGGCTTTTAGGACTTAGATCACTTATTCTGGTTTCGTTGTTCTGTTGTTGAAAACGAGCATCAGCTCACTGTTTTGTTCAGTGCATTTTCATATGTTCTCGTGTGGATATAGTTTTGTTGTGGTTTCTTGAAAACGAGCATCAGCTCACTGTTTCTGTTAATTGCAATCGAAATATACAGTTGTTTGATGAATATTTAGCTTCCATTACTACATCTAATCTTGCTTTTTCTAAACGCCCTCATTATGATGTTTTTTTTTGTCTCTAGGGTGATGGCAGTGGATGTGTTTCGATTTATGGGCATAAGTTTGAGGATGAAAATTTTATCGCCAAACACACCGGCCCTGGTCTACTGTCGATGGTACGTACTTATCATTTGTTCACTAAATCTATATCCTTTTCCCCTCTGTAAATTAATATTGTTGAATATATCAATCAAATGCAGTTAAGCTCTTTGGAACTAAAACTTGGAATTGCATGCCTATCTTTTTAGGATTTAGGACAACTAAAATCGCTAACCCTAATTATATTGATGAGAGTTCCTTTGTATTTTCCTATCTCTTTCTGTAGATGCTAATATTAGTCAGGGTACATATCCCTGTTCTTTTAAACATATGAATTTACTCCACGATATTGCTTACATAATCCATAGGTGTCGTTGATATGGTAAAGGTTTTCTCCTATCATAACGTTATAATTCTTTTTTTTTTATTATTAGTTCGGTTCAATCTATTGGCATTGAACTAACTGAAGAAAGGAAAACAAAATGATAGTGAGTGTTTGGTTGTAGGAAATGATTTATGTTTCCTGTTTTCAGGTTTCTTTTCCTTTTCTAAGTTCTCCGAGTTTTTGTTTTCTAAATATAAAACTAGAAAACAGAATATCTTGTTTGGATTGTTGAAAAGTGTGGCATATAATCACAATTAATATAGAATAAATGAATGAAATAAAATATTCTAAGAAATATTTGTTCATAGTGTTAAGATGGATGTCATAAATTAAAAAATAACATAATGCATAATTTAAATTGAAAAACTACTAAGAGAAAATAAGCTTAAAATCACCGGCATTTATTGTTATAACCATTCTAGATTTGATTAGCTATGTCATCAATGACAACGTTCATTTGTCTTTATTGAGTCACATCTACTTGAACACCTTCTTGCATCACTTCAATGCTGAATTTTTATCAAAATATTATCCTTTTCCGCCATATTCACAAAATAGTTTGTTCTCTATTCTCTATTCTAATAAAGTTATGTAAAGCACAACAAACTGTGAGTTGATTTTCAACATTATAAAGAATAACTCTTTATTGATTTTAAAATTGGAAATATGTCTTTAATACTCCAAAAGATCTTTGTATAATATTTCGTAGTGATGAATGTCTCTGTTTAAACAATGCATACTTCCTCATAATTATTTCATCATGAAATTCATTCAAATAATATTTTTTCTCACGATATGGTATATTTATATTCACTAGAATTTTTTTGCAGTATCTTCTCATCTGATATATATAAATCTAAATTATTTATGTTGTACTAAAAATTATGATATACGTACGAAAAATGTGAGAAGTGACACAATGTCTATGTATTTTTAGAATATTTAATTGTAGTTATATCGATGTCTGATGATTCGGCCATATCGAAAGACTTCTTTCTATATTGTTAATTTGATTATATATTTTTATGGTGATGTCATCATATTGTTACTTATTTTGTAAGTAAAAGCTTTTTTTAACTAAGTATTAGATATATTTGATATATATTTTTATCTAATCATTCCTTTTATTAGGTGTAATTGAGAATGTGTATTTTGATAGGGATGTTATGCAGTCCTCTAATTAAGGTGGAACCAACAAGAGAGTTAAAATACAAATTGATAATAATAATAATAATTAACATTAATATTTAAATTAGTTTAAAGTATGCTTGGGTTTTTAAGTTCTATATATATATAGGGGCATTGGGAAGGAGGGTAGACAAGAAATTACTTGTTATTGGTTTTGGCTCTTTGAGCTTAGGAGAGTTGATAGCCTCTCGAATTGTTGTCTTGGGAGAGTGTTAGCCTTTGAATTCTACCGATGGTTTCTTGTTATCCTTTATAACTTAGTTCTTACTATTCTATAATAAAATCAATTGTTATTTCTTTGTTTCAATCTTTGTTTCTTGATATCTATACATATTTCCTTAAAACGTTGTTGGGGATTCTATCAAATTGGCATAAGAGAGGTTGTGATTCTCACCGTAGATGCCAACATCCTCGTTTAGATCTGGTGGAGAAAGAGCTCGCAAAGCTACCAACAATCAGGCTGAGATCAAGAAACCACGAAAGTTGGTTTTGATGCCTTGACTGAGACTTGAATTGATTATCAGGAACCAACAAAACCCAAACACATCGACGACCTCGCCCCCACCTTCACCACCTCACCTACCTATCCACAACAAACACATCGGCTACACACATCAACTCAGAATCAAACACCCACAACCCAGAACCAAATAATCTTGAAACACAAATACAATCTTCTCCAAAAAATAACCCCAAAACTTTTGTCGAAACTGAAACTCAAAACACACAAGGAACACTGGAAATTCAACCCATGTCAGTATCAAAAACACCATGCCAAACCATCCTTCTTGTGCGTACAAAGAACTTGACACTGAAAAGAAAAGAGAAGAAAGTCGCATCAAAATGTGGAAAGAAATTCTTTGTTGGAGTCCAGGGATCACAGTGGTGATATGTGCAATGACGGAGTTTTGGTTAGAAGTCGATTTTTTCTTACCCATCTAGGGAAGCCTCCTGATTTGTCTAATTGTTGGAAGAAAGTTGTTATTAACATGGAGGAGAGAAGGAAGACACTGGAGATTGACGTGAGTAATAGCAGAGAAAAGATGTAAGAAATTTGGGAATAAAAGTTGGTGGAAGACGATTTGGCTATGGTCAATGTTGGTAGTTCGTTGGTGGCAGCTGGAGGAATGAGGAAGCAAAAATTTAAGGTTCAATCTATTGTTGCTTGAGGAAGAAGGGCGCACAAAGTTAGGGTTGAATCTAGAGTTGATGACTTTCCAATTGGGCCAATGAGTGTCATTTGAATAATATATCAATTTGGACCCAACCATTATTGCAGGCACAATTAGCTTTCAAAAGACAGACATGCAAGGGTCATTTTAATTGGAGTGATTTCACAACAATTCCCCCAATTTTAGTGTTTGAGTTGTTATACCTCGTATGGGCCATTAGTTATACTGACCTTGAGGACTAGGTGAATGTTAAGGGGAAGGAATGATAGAATCTAATTAATATATAATTAGTATTAGTATTTAAATTAGTTTTAAGTGTGCTTGGGTTTTTAAGTTCTATATATAGGGGCATTAGGAAGGAGGGTAGACAGGAAATTACTTGTCATTGGTTTTGGCTCTTTGAGCTTAGGAGAGTTGATAACCTCTCGAATGCTACCAGTGACTTCTTGTTATCCTTTATCACTTTGTTCTTACTTTTCTAAAATAAAATCAGTAGTTATTTCTTTGTTTCAACCTTTGTTTCTTGACATCTATACATATTTCCTTAAAACATTGTTGGGGATTCTATCATTATCACTTTCAAAATATACATATTTGTATGTTTGTTAATATAGTGACATTTCTCACAATTTTTAGTGCAATATATGCAGTTTTAGTATAGTATATAATATAAATATATGGAAAATGCTGCATTAATATTGAGAAGCAAATGTACAAGAACTTATCGTGGTTTGGTCGAAATGTAATATAATATACAGGAAAACAATCAATGTTAGTTATATTAATCACCTCCATTTGTATTTGACTAAGAATTAGTGTAGTTACAATAGGTTCAGGTCATAATCTTTTTAGCTTTGTTATCAAAGATTATGGTGGAGTGAGTGGCTCTTTCTCTTTACAATTTAGTGAGCTATTTTTTTTTTCTTAAGTTCAATTGATCAAGCGATGATCGTCTACTTTTAAAGCTACAATTTGTATATTTTAACTTCTTACTAATTTTACATACAAATACGTAAAATATAAAGACGATGGGAGTTGAAATATAAGTATTAAATCAATTTGCTGACTAATAAGGTGCAGAGCTAAGTTATTTGGGAAGCAAAAACTAGAAGACTATTACCAAGATGAGGTGTGTATCACTAGATGTTTACTGACGTGGCTATAAATAATTCTATAAGATCATATCATAGTTCTGACTTTTGGCAATCAACAATTTCCCATCCCTTCTCCTAACACAAGTAAAAATTATTATAACACAGCTTACAAATCTACTGTATTGATCATATTTGTGATGATTGTCCTATTTGGAAAATAAAAATATTATATCACAAATTAATTAGCCTACACAAACTAAAAAGTAATTTTATATGAAAGAAAACATCATTCTAAACATAAAAGAAGGGATTTTACTGACCTTGATCAATTTTGTCGCTACAAAGGGAGATGGACTTTGTTTAGTCGACCGTGTGGGTAGATGACATAAGAAAAGATTGAGTTATTTGAGAGGTCTTTTGGTTATATAAAACCAGCCTAAATTAGATTACTTTCCTTTAGGAAAATAAAGAAATCATTCTTATTTACAACAAAATTAATTCAGAAAATACTATCCATGTATTTTCTACACATTACATTAGTTATCTTTAAGAAACTTGAGAAAACTAGTTTCTGTTTTCCTCATATAGAAAATAGCTCAAGTAAGCACAAAATTCTGTTTTTTAGTTTTCTTTGAGCATCTTTTCTGGAAAACATGCCTAATTCCCACGGCTAAACACTACCTACCTTTTTTTTCTTGTCTTGGTAGTAGCTGATCTCAGAAGTATTCTTCATGAGATCATACTTTTGTTGTGATTAATCTCCATCTATTGTGATTTATATTTCCCCCCTCCATCTAAGATTGACAAAATGAATTGCCAAATGCTTCCTCAGTTTAAATTTGATCGCTGTATTACAAAATAAGATTTAAACATGTTTTGCTTTCTTTCTTTGCAGGCAAATAGCGGACCAAGTACTAATGGATGTCAGGTACTTTATGTCGTGAATGCACACATGCATACACATATTCAATAGTAGTAATAGTAATAATGTAAAATGGGAAGCGGAAGGTTTTTGCAGCAATTTTTCTCAATTTGCAAACTCAAGTAGGGAGATGAGCACTTTCTTACAAATTACAGTTTGCTTCTTTTTATTGCAACCGAGAGAGGCCTATATTTAGTCACAGGCTGTCATTTTTCTTGAAGATGCATTGATTTATTTTTTCTTTTTGGCTGCAGTTCTTCATCACTTGCGCAAAATGTGACTGGCTTGACAACAAGCATGTTGTTTTCGGGGTAAGTTCTGTAATCTTTATGTGCTATTTGTAATTGAGGCCTTTTATCTCTTAACAATCAATGAAAAGTATTTATATTTAGCTAAGCAGATGATGTTCTTGTCAGCAATGGATCTTTTAACTGGGTTTTATTTGAGATTAAACAATTTTTGTTAATATATACATTAGATTGAGCGAATGATTTGTTTCTGGGTCTGTGTTTCAGCTTAAAATGAATTTTAAATGTTTTGTGAGATTTCACATTTTTACATTTTATATGCAGAGAGTGCTTGGAGATGGACTTTTGGTAGTCAGAAAGATTGAGAATGTAGCTACAGGACCCAACAACCGCCCTAAACTTGCTTGTGTAATTGCAGAATGTGGTGAAATGTAGAAATTAAAATAAGGATAACTCACCATTATTACATTTGTAGGATCAATATTACAACTGTTTTAACTTACGTTTGCTGTAGCAGTGGTGTGCATCAGTCGGACAGGTTTTTGTGACAAAGTCTTTGAAAGCATTCTGAAAAAAAGGTTACTGTGTTTATGAATATCAGCATTTGTTCGGTCGCAGCCTTTGGGACTGCCAGGTGGTAAGTTGTTACTTCAGATTGACGAGACTAACTGTTGTGAGGTTTGTTGTAGTAATATTTAGGCATCTTTTTGGATTCTTTTTGAAGAGATTCACTTCAATAGAAATGAAGGAAGAATGCTTGTTTATTTTGAAACCAAAGAAAGAAATTGGATATCATAAATAGTTATCTACTATACTATATTTGGGATGTAAACATGAAGTCAATTTTTCAATTAAAGTTCGTTTTGACCTAATCTCAATATTGGACAATCATTTGTTTGATCAAATATTGTATAGATTATGTCAATCTTTATTTTATACTACTCATTTCTTTGATTTATTAGTGATATCGAATATTCAAATGAATAATACTCCTCCAACTTATTTTATGTAATATAAAAGTGTCATTTTGATGTCCGAAGACAAATGTCATTTTAAAAAATTACACTATTTACCTAATTATTCTTCATTTATCTCTTTCGACCAATTAAAAACAAGTAATGAATGTTTTTGCTTTGAAGTCAAGCAATGAATATGGGTAAAATAATTAAATACAATAATAATTAATACAAATGAAAAATTTGGTTTCAAACAAAAAATGCTCACTTAAATTAAGACAGAGAGAGTATTTCTTTATCATTTAATTTAGTGTGACTACATAGTAATATTATCTCTCTACTTTTTTTGGATTAAATAAATAATGGAATACTTATATTCATATTTCTCACTCAATTTTGAGCTTAAAGTGCACTACAATTCATTTAAGGATTCATAGAAACTTTAAGCCTAAGGTTTTTATTATAATATCAAAATATAATATACACTTATGACTATTGTCATGTAATATTCTCATTTTGTAAATAGATATAATATATCTTTCATATGTTTCCATGTTATGTGATACTCTATGATTAGCAAAACAAGATCATATTATAAAGAAGAATATTAATCTAATTTATTGTAATTTCTCTGAGTAATAATCAACAAGAGATTAAAAATGTTAATATTTTCAAAATTTTTCTATCAAATGTCTTTCTTTGATGACTTGAATAGAGCTATAACTCGAGTATGTTTCATTAATACATTATGTATAAAAATACTGAACATGTTTCATCAATACATTATGTATAAAAATAAAGTTAGATAAAATTGAATGTCTCATATA
This sequence comes from Breynia disticha f. nivosa, assembly GCA_948193385.1. Lineage (NCBI taxonomy): Eukaryota > Viridiplantae > Streptophyta > Magnoliopsida > Malpighiales > Phyllanthaceae > Breynia > Breynia disticha. The sequence continues at coordinate 41,103 of CANYCX011299695.1, forward strand.
TTATATAAAATATGGTATAAGTCAAAGTAAAATATATTGAATTTTGTATGGATCTAATTGTGATTGTGAAAATGCACACAAAATTTGTTTGTAATAATGTTCACTTTCATTTTCTCTATTAAAAATATGTCTACCTTAATTAGAAAAGACAGAAATAAAAACATACTCATACCCAAACATTACACATGTTGTTGCTTCTATTATTCTTCTTTTCTCTTCTGTGTTATTTCTCTTTTATTTTTTTTGTCCAAAATATTTTATCTTCTTCTTTTGTCTTTTTTCTATTTCTCTTTCTTCTTTTCTTTTATTCCTCTTTCATTTGATTTCTCGTTTATTTATTTTTTATTTTTTAATCAAAGACATTGTAGTCTTCTCTCTTTTTTCTTGCAGATACACTTTCTTCTATTATTCTTTTTTTTCTCTTTATTTTCTTTTAATTTGCAAATCAAAACTCGTTACACATACAAAACCTTTTTCAATCAAACTTCAATTTCAACCAAATAAAAAAAATTTAAAAAGATATTTTCTCATTTTTTATTTCACTAATAGAAAGTTACAAAAATATTTTTTTCACATGAACTATTTTGAACTATTTTTATTCCACTTGAAACATTTGAATTATTTGAATTATTTGAACTATTTGGAACCATTTGAAACATTCTTATAAATCACTAGTAGTAGAACCCGCGCGATGCGGTAGGAAACAATATATTATTATTTATTATATACGTAAATTATTTTGTGATAATTTGAAATTTAATAAAAATATTTATAATATTTTAAAATTAAATATACATTAAATAAGATAATTTTGTTTGTTAATTATGTTGTCATTCTTGATTCTGAATATTTTTACGAACAATTTTTTTTGTAAAATTATATACATTGTCCTCATTGCTGGATATGAATGAGAATTATAATTGTTTGATGTTTATCATATTCAATAAAAGATTTAATTTGGTCAGTAAATTTTCCATACAATGTGTAATTTAATGTTCATTTTCTGAATGAAACATTATCAAAACATTAAGATTATACATTTTATAAAAATACATTAAATAAAAACAAACATGCAAATATATATAACGTTTACTCTTTATATTCAAGTTGAAATTGAATCCTTTGTTAGATTCACCTTTATTAGATAACTCAATGATATTCCCAATAGTAGTGACATTTCTAGTCATATCTAGTTAGAGAAATGATTAGATTAAACTATATAAATAAATATATGTAATACTTATATAGAAAATTTTGTTTTATCATATAAATAAAAATCTTTTGACATATGCATTTCAAAAAAGTCATTAATTTGACAAAATAATAAAAGTATCTCTTTATTGTACGATCATTGAACATCAACTCCATCATAGTTGCACACTCAAAAAAATGACATTAATATCTGGTTGCTCTATAATTTCCATCATTCAGTGCCACATTGAATTATGTAGTTGAATACAGTGAATTCTCCTACTTCATTCACAAACCTAATTATAGTAGCTGACTTTCTTGAATATTGAAATCTTATCATTTAAAAATATAAAATAAAAGGAAAATTAATGTAAATAATCTTATAATTAAAAAATAAAATTCAAATAATTCAAATAACATAATTAAAATATTATTAATGATAATAACTTACCTTATTATCAATGAGTGTCATGCTTATCTCTTTTTGATCGAGGTTATTAAAAAATGGTGTTTCCTAAATCTCAAGACCTTAGCTCTCATTTTTCATTGCTCATTTGTGCATTAAACTCTTTAACAACAGTAAATCCCTTTAACATTGTCATTGTACAAAATAAAAAAATATATTTGAAATAAGATAAAAATACAATATAGCCAAACAATATATATTATAATTGATAATAATAATAATATGAACTCATAATATAAAAATATTAATTAATGTGATTCAAAAATTCAAATCTAATCTATTATTTATAACAAAAATTCATCAACTCTATTAAAATTTAATTCTTTCATGCAAATAATTAATATTAAAAATAAAAAAAATTTCAATTAATATAATTTGAGAAATAAAAAATATTGAATTTAATCTATCAATTACAACCAAGAATTCATTTTCTCTTTTAAAATCTAATCTATACAAACAAAAAGAATTTAGTCATTTGACCCACCCAATACAGCAAAATATCTATATTAATTTGCTTTTATGAATCTAACCATAAATTATTATATTTACAAGTTATTTTTACAAAAAAATTGAGATATTTAAAATATAAATAATATAATAATAATAATTTAACTTAATATTAATATAAAATCTCAAATTATTTTTACATAAAAAATAATTGAGATATTTAAAATATAAATAATATAATAATAATTTTAACTTAATATTAATATAAAATCTCTAATATTTTAATGATACTAAATATTCACAAATAATAATATGACCATAATTTCAGTCATTCAATTATTTAGGTTAATACATTTTTTTTTTATCTTTTTTCAAAAATAATATCTAATTTTAACTTAATATTGCCTTTTAGATTAATAAAAAAATACACCATTCATTTCATTTATAAAATTAAAAAAATGAATTAAACATTGCTATATGGCTTTCATCGTCATAATCTCATAAACATATTGTTTAATTTCAAGACTTATTCGCTTAGGTGATAATAATAATATATAAT
>CANYCX011300323.1:0-14913 GCA_948193385.1 Breynia disticha f. nivosa
TTTGTAATTCACATGCAAATTTTGAACTATGTTATTCGATATAATTTGTCTTAAAATTGTCGTCCATTTGCATTAAATGTTCCGTTTGTTAAGTTAATTTGGGAAATATTTAAGTTTTAACCAAATTCGTCGAATTTTTTGATTTTGGACGAATTTCATCGAAAATTTTGTGAGTTTGAACAAATTTTGTTGAATTTTTTCGAACAAAATTTATCGAAAATAATTATTCGGAATCAGAAACGACGGTTTTTATTGTACCAACTACCAAATGACATAAACATAAAGTTCTTACAAAGAAGCATCCATAAATCAGAACTGTTGTTGCAGACTTGTGGTCTAGTCGAGCACACGAGCAAAAACATGGCCCCATGCAGTTATTACGATCAACCAATTTTCGTACGTCGTTTGTCAGGGCTCTTCAATATATTATATTATTTCCCGAACTGTTACCGATCGTCATCTGAGCAAACTCATCTAAGAAGATGAGAATGAACAGTCAGAGGGCAACTCTGTGGGTTCTTCTAGCCCTAATCACGACGATGCTTCTACTCAACACTGAGAAATGCGAAGCAAGTGACGTGACCAACTCCACGACAGACTCCATTGTTGAAGACTACGTTGAAGAGATGGAATCTTTTTGGAGTAGAAAAGATGATATTAGCAGGATTCTGTTCGGAAGCAAGAGAGTACGTCCTTATTTTAATCGGGGAAATGTTTTTCCGACGACTAGTAAGACTAACCCTTCTTATAATTATCTACCGAAGAAGAATAGTGTTAAAATATATCAACGATGTAATGAATTCAATAGAGATAAATTTAGCTGTCGTTAGATATTCCGCAGTTGCCGCTTATGTTCTATTTTTCGTTTCATGGCATAAATGTCCGTATGTATGTGGGACGGGAATAAAAGAGGACGGCCGCACTCCGTATCTCGTCCTATATTGTTATACTTTTCATTATGGTTATTTTGTGTTACCGTACCTCTTATCGTGTTTGTTCTTGTATTATTTTAAATTCGTTTACTTTTTGCTTCAAATATCACAAAGTGCTGTATTCAATATTTATAGATGGAGATGCTTGCTTGTGAGTAAATATGTAAGCTCAAATTTGACCAATGTGTTAAGACTAAGTGGGCATATCAACAGCTATCACTATGCATCATTATACGTCTAATCATGTCGTGTCACATTCGTGGTTTAATCATCCTTCATCATAACATAAATATTACAAAAAAAAATTCATACTAATAGTATCATGTCATAGTCGTGTACACAAAAATCGAATTATCATATCAAAAATTGTCAATGCTAATCGCAATGGATCTTCACTGAATTTTTCCCTGATCCGTCACCATTTGTCATCTTAACATGATCAGTTCGGCAGACTCCACTGTGGAATACATGAGATTCAGTCTTCATTACTTTCTTTGATTTTATCTTCTCTTTTCATTGTTATTTGATAAGGCAATGTATCATCATAGGAAAAAGAATTTGGTAATAAATAGAGCATAGAATCGTGTGCATTCTACAAAATTTCTGCCATAGCCGACCCTGACGCAGAGCTCTTCACGACAAGGACTTGAAGATGACAACTCATCAACTTAAGCTTGAGCTCTTTGGTCGACTTGACCTAAATGAACCTAAACATAATTTACACTCTTCCGAGAAATCAGAGGAGATATTGCCGGAGACTTTCGCCACTCATAGCCTCCAACTCTTTTATGATATCCTGAGCAAGAGATTTCACTGGTAATTCTACATCCTCCAGCAATTCACCGAGGAACGGGATTGTTTCCGCCAGTAATACCAGGTATTCTTCTTTTAGATTATCGACGAGATACATGACGATTCTCAGTCCCAGCATTCGAGTTCTCATCTTGTCGCTCCGTGTTTGCATCAAGACCTGCATATGATTGAAGATTAAAATGTGTAACAGCTAATAGTTCAATAACACATGGGAATTGATCTAAGAACAGTAGAAAGTAAAAGTTTTGAAATCACCTCGTGATTCAGAGATTTCCATAGAAGATCAGTTCCTGCAGTAACTGCCATTTGACCTATGCAAACTATCAATGATTCATCAACATATTGTACCGATGGAACATCCGGATGATCTTCTAAAGATGCCGGTGGTTCAACAAGAAGTTGAGAGACGAGGGGTTTCAACAGAACCTACAAAGTCAAATAGACACAAACACAAACCAAATCTATGAGAAAATTATAAGCGAAAACCAGTTAAAATTATTTCCACAATCTTTCTACAATACATGAAAGTGTACATTCTGCGTGCCAGCCACACAACCTACTGACAAAACCGACCGGCAATAAAGTACAAAATGAAATGTGCATGTCTTTGTGTTTTTGCGTGCAGGGCACAAAAAGAAAGAGACCGACCTGGAAATTAGAAGTGTCGAGAAACTTTAAGGCCCCTGTGTCATACAGAAAACATTTATGTAAAGCTGAAATAACCAAAGCCTTGAGATTCCAGCTTTTAAGAGATAAAACTCTGTTCTCCTCTTTCATGTCGTCTCCTACTTCCTGAATCTTAGCTTTCTTTTTCTTTCGAATTAGATCACCGCTATTGTCATCCTTGGAATCAGTCAAACACCGCACACAGCCTTCAAGCAAGTATTTGAAATAGGGAACAAACAGAGACCTGCACTTGGCAATAATTACATATAAACGGCAAATATCAAGGAACAAAGATTTCACGTCTAGAATAACAATAAAGTAAAATAAGCCTCAATAATGAACTTGAAAACATTATGCATCATAACAAAATGCAATAAAACAGACAAAACCCTAAAAGGAATGGTTAGATGCATCGTGCTGTCAAGCAACAGTAACATGCTTAGTAGAATAAATCTCCTAAAAGTTCCTCCAGCTGGAAGAATCAACGGACATATTCTGTAAATCGTTCTTTCAATTCATAAAATTTATTCACTCAAGACTTCTAAGAAAAAGAAACAAAACTATCATTGGAGCTATGATTATGTGAAGGCTAATAGGCAATCAAATTTAACCCAACTCAATGCAACATCAAATCTCAAAGATGGTGCAATTTATTGGGTCAGTTACAACTTAAAATAACAAAGTATACTCCGACTCACCTATGATTCTCAGCAAGTCTGTTTACCAGACCATAGAAAGATATGGCCCTATCTATTTTTTCAACCCCTTTGCCGCTAACCTCTCCCACATCTGGATCTGCCCACTCAATACATTTGATGAAAAGAGGCTTGAACATGGTCTCCGTAAGTTTCATTGTAAGTGCTACCATTGCACTAATAACGCTTCCCTCAACAACATCAATTTTATAAATTGAAACAGGGTGTTGACTACGAAGATCAAGTGCACCCAAGCAGAGGTCAAAAATCTTTTCATGGTAACAACCAACAGAAGATCTATCCATTGCACCGACTAAGCTTACTAACATTTTGAAAGCAATTGCCACACTGGAATCCCCAGACTCAACTGCGCAAGGATATATCTTCATCAAAGGTGGTAAAGCAAGCCGAACCTGCACACCAAATTCAGAAATCAGGTAAAATCTCTTATGTGATACAAGGTAATGTGAACAGAACAAGAAACTCTATAGAAACTCACTGGAATTTTCTTAGTAAGGAGCTGTCGTACTACATCTGCTCTCTGTTTCAACTTCAATTTTGATTCTGAAGAATATTCTGGACTAATCACAATAAGTCTTATAACATCTTCCAGATAAGGATTTAAAAATCCACCGAGCTTGTCTACAACTGCCTCTAATGTAACAAGAATAGAATGCACTAGAGATTCTTTGTGTGCTGATACTGTAGTACCATCATCACCAGCAATGCTTTCTTTGACGTTCGAATATAAAGAAATTTCATGTGATTTCTTTATCATGTTCTTCATAATTTGAGGAAGCTCGGGTAATGCTCTGGGTCCAAGAGCATTGACGAAAGCACCAGCAACTCTTAGAGAGCTTGATGCAATTGTTAAATTTTGTGAAATAATGCATTTCGTGATTGCTGGAAGGCACATGCTGAAAACATCATAGCTAGTAGGATAGTTGTGAGCTACCACTTCTAGTGCAGAAAATGCAGACAGTTTCACTGAGGTATCTGACTTGCATGCTGAATCGTCAGTCAATTGAACAATTCCTAGGCACATCTTGTGAAAAGACTCAAGGGATTTCTCATCTAACTTGAACCAATCAGCAACTGAATTTACATTTAATTCTCTTCTTCCCTTGGGCTTTGTTTTGATTGATTCACGGTCCCTCAATGTCTCACAAAGAAGGCCCAGTGCCTGATAGAATGCAATGTTACACACATTAAACAACAAGATTAATCGAGAAAGGCCTGATACATTCAACAATGTATGCAAAATGTTTTTACATACTGTTTCAAATAATAAAGTATAAAAGCACTCGTACCTTCTTGTGCAGACTTCCATCTGAATGGCCAATCAAATTAATGATACCTCTAAAGTATGCTGAGGGTGCAATAAACACTGTGATATTCTTCAGTACAGCAGGCAAACACTCGTTTAATTTCTTCCTGACTATAGCAGGGAAATTGATTTGCTTCCTTCTAGTATCTAATTGTTGTAAAAGAGAAACAACTTGCTCCATCAGCTCTTGAAGAGTTCCCTGCGAAATAGTACAGAAAATAATCAGACATTACTACAAGAATTATAAAAATAAAAATATCAAAGAAGTAAAGAGGGAATCCGGTGAAATCACATGGGCATTCTGCACCTTAATTTCAGAAGCAAGTAAAGTTCTTGCAAATGCATCCTAAAAGTTTACACAAACAACTATGAAGGGAAATGTTCTCAGAAAACAGATTGTCACCTGAATATTATCAGAATCTTCATTTCCTTCAAGCCTGAACATGAATTCTGGGTCTTGCAGTTGATATGAAATGAATTCCGTAGCATAAAGCAATTCGACAAATGCTTGTTCTTGCTGTAAAATATCATTGCCTATAGACTGAAGAAGCTTAACAAGGGAAGGAAGCCATATCACACTTGAATACTGCTCACATATCTGCACTGCAAAGCCAAACTCCCATTCTTTCTGGGCCAAAAATACCTGGCCATCTGGCATAAGTGAATCACCAAGACCATTTAACCCTTTCCTCGAAACCAAAGACCGGAAAAGGAGTATAAGTAAAGAAGCCAAGCTATCATGCTCTCCAAGAGTCCTACGGCAAAAAAAAAAATTCAACTTAGTAAAGACAAAAACCAACAACAGAGAATACTAAAACTGGCTCAATTTAATACCTCAGCAGGTATACTATAATTGAGAGTCTCCTATGCTCAGAAACTTTAGGTAACACATTGACGAAAATCTGAAGACAACAGCCGTAGTATTATAAAAATTAATGAAATACACAGTTTAATAAATCAAACTATAAGAAATCACAGAATGCTAACAGACTATAACATCACCTGAAGTAATTGCTCTACATTATTTGTTTTAGCCAGCCAACATGGAACAACGGCAGATATAAGATCCTCAAATACACGTTGTGAATAGCTGTCGACCTAAATGGTACAAATAAAGAAATTAGCGAGTAGCTTGTTAACGCCAAGTCCTTCAAATAGAACACTAAAAACATAAAACTACTAATAATAATAATAATACTGGAGGCTGCAAGATTTCATGATTTCCAAAACTACAAGGGATCCCCAAGTCTGCATTATTAAGAACAGAGACACAGCAAAACAAAACCAACAAACCTGAGTAACCGTTGACTCTCCAATAACGGTAAGTATGTCCAATATATGTTCCAATATGATGTCAGGAATGACCTTTGCAATTGAGGAGAACACCAAAAAAACATGGTTGCGAGTAACTGCATCCTTTGCAGAACGAGCACACTCAACCAATAATGTCATGTTGATTTTATTTATCACATCGAACTGCTACAACAATGAAATACAGAAAATCTTAAAAAGGGCACCAAGCTGGCAGATTTATTTAAAAAATAACAGCTATCTTCTTCTAAATTTAAGATTAGGTGAAAATACCTTCTGTGGAATCACCATCTCAAGTGACGCAATAATATCATTCAATACAAGTAGCAGGGTCTGTCGAATGTAGCAAACAGTCTCTTCAGTGGTCTGTGAAATGCCAGATGAAGCTTGGATCCAGTTACCATCTTTGGCCAGAGTCCATTCATCTGAAAAAATCTTTCCAAGAAGCCCAAACAAGGGCCCTATGAGAGATTGCCTACAATAAAAAAAATTAAGAGTATCATCAAGTACAATATAATGATTGTAAAATGGCAAAACTATTGAGTAGTACAATCACTATTCTAAAATGAGCGAAAGTATAACAGCATACCGGTTGTCAACGTCTTTCTTTAATAGCAATATGTCAAGGAGGGAGCTCAATAAGAACAAGACTGTTTCTCCTTTGCAAACCATGTCAGAATTCTTATCACATGTTTGAAGTGTCATATATTTCTTTTTCTTTTTCACAAATCCTGAGCCAGTGACAGAAATCTCCTGTTTGAACAAGAAATCAAGCGTCTGCACCACAGTAGAGCATGCAATCTGCATCATCCAATATTTGCTAGTCAGAAAGTAATAAAAATACACATCATCGCTGTAAATAATGTGTTTCCAGTTTAGTTTACAATGGCATTAGCTCTGATCATCCAGAGTTTGTTACAAGAGCGTTATAAAGTCGGTACCCAATAATATACAAACTACATACATAAGATTTTAAGATCCGTTGAAACATTTAAAAGTAGAGAAAACTAATTGAAATAACCAAAACAAATAACACAAATGAAAAGGACGCATGAATAGAGACAAAGGAAACAAACATTTAACCGAAGCAGCGCTTCTCTGGCTGCATTTTGTATAACAACATTTGCACTGCGAAACAAAGACACAAGCTCGCGAAACAGAACCACCTGGTCAAAAGTGAAAGAAACATGTCATAAAAGAAGAAATCATCCCAGTCAAGAAATTATTTGGCTAATTAACAATTAATCTTGTATTCGACTTTAACGGCAGTAGAATTTTTTCATGGCAGTTATGAGTGACTATGAACAATGTTGATGGGCCGTTGTTAATATTGCCCTTATTCGTGTTTCAAAAAGAGATCAAAGTAATTCTGATATTCAGGAGATACAATATTTGCACTACTGAAAAACTACACATGAATAAACTAATTTCGGAGCACGAAGAACCTCACAAAGAACAAAGGCTAAAAGGAAATGTCTCCTTATCAGGGAAAAAACAAATTGTTCTGTAAGAAAATCTTATCATAAGGCAACCTGTTTATCAGCTGTTAGAACGCTATAATATTGCCCAGTTAGTTTCTGCAAAACGGTCATGCAAGGCTCAACAACTGGGGATTCTTCAGACGAGGTGCGTTCCAACTGGAAAGGCAAAAAAATATTAATTCAGCACATAAGACAAATATAAAACATGAATTGACAGATGTAGCCTCTACTGTGATCAATAAGCTTCTCACTCGTAACGCTGTTAGTATATGATCTTCATATGCATGCCCCACTACGGAAGAAGGAATTGTAACACAGACCTAGAAGAACAAGAAGTCAGATCATAAGTCAGATCATGACAAAGAGAATGCAAAAAATAAAATTATAACTATAAACACCAGCATGAGACATAAATGCAAAAAAAACTGGTATTACAAGATTTCAACTACCTCCAGTAAAAGACACAAGATTTTCACTTCAGTTGTAGACAATTTCTGACACGACAAATCCCCAAAAAGATTATAGCGTGTGTGCCTTTCCATCAGCCTATTCAACAATGCCTCCACATCTTCAACACACATTATTCTATTGCCCAAACCTTTGAGCAAGGTTAAAATCTCCAGCTGTCATAAATTATCTACGCATTAAACTCTTTATAGCAAACAATTGTTCGACAAAATAAAACAAGGCAAGAATCCAAATTATAGATGACCATTTTCCATATTTAAGTCGCACTACTGAGAAATGTAGTTTGTGATAGAGAACAAAAAAGAAGAGAAAGCCAACCTTCGAATATGTAGAAAGTCGGAGAGTGTAACTCAGAATGAAGCCAAGGATCTTTTCTTTGGAAGATTGATTAAATCTGCAAAAAAAGGTTCCAATAAAAGGGAGAGTTATTAAGCCAAAAATCCAATAGAACTGCAATGACAACACAATGACTTTTAAACAAACAACGCAAATACTCCCATAACTAATCTAAGTTCAAATGGGGAGAGAAGAAAAAGGAAATCTCGTCATTTAGGACGAGAGAAAAATGCAGGACATGCGAGCTAGGGATAAGAGAACACAAAAGCAAATATAGAAATCTTTTCCTGCATCCTTTTTTATAATGAACATAGATGTCTTCATTTCTGCTTCGTAATGCATAACCAATACAACTGAGACAATTCCAAATGTTAATGAGTTATGATATCTCTCTAACAAGTTCAGAACACATAGAAAAGTTTTAAAATAAGTATGAACAGCCACTATAGGATGGGCATCACATGCCTTCGTCTGTTAGCTCAGTCACATGTCCCGAGTTAGCTTCCACAAATCCACACATGTTCGAAATGAATATAGCAATGTGGCATAGTCTATATAAGCCAACGGGACAGTGAATTTCAGACAGACGAGCGCTTAAAACAAATTAAACAGAACACAAACCTCTGCTCAACATTCCGCGGTACTAGAAGATTATCACTGGAAGACCCTAGCAAAGAGATCAAAAATGCTGATAGAAATTTTCTGTCTGACAAGATGAGCCTTTTTTGTTGGACAATCATACCCAGTAGATCATCAACAAAATAACTCCAACTGGGGTTGTTCCCTGTGATTCCGAGTAGAGTATAATGTAATATAGACTGACAACAAATGGAACAATATTACAATCATAGACTTTAATCACTATAAGTACCATTTTTCTTGCTTAAATGGTTGATTCCATGAGAGAGAGTACATAACCCTTCAATGCAGCCCATGGCAGCAACTCTTACATCCTGAGAAAAGCAATTATCAACTTAAGAAATCAATAGAAAAGACATTCATACATTTAATAATTTCATAAATGACTGAAACAATAGCTAAATGAATTTTACAGAAAACTGGAAATCATAAAAACTGTCAAATAAGTGGCAAATTGACTGAATTAAGGTTTGACAGAAATACCAGATCGTCAGAAACAAGTGGAACAAGGATCGAAGGAAAACTGGCTAGAAGCTGTATCATCAACCTATCATCAGGCTCCGAACAAAGAAATTCAAGAGAGTGGAGGCTTTCAATTTGAACTGGCGCAGGAATATCTGCAAGGAATCCATTCGCCCCACACATAAAAAAAATCATGTTCTTTCAGGTTCCTCAAAAGTCAAAACCACTAAGCAATCCGAACAGATGAAAACCATAAATGTGTCTAATGCAAATGTCAATGAAAGAATAACGAAACTAGCAAATTCAGAATTCAAAATTCTGTTCAGCACAATTCCGAAGGTAACACAAAAAAATAAACTAATTGCTTTAACAAGTTACAAAGATAAATCCAAGATTGGATAGAAAACACAGAAAAGAGGAAATATAAGCACCTTCATTAGTGATAAACCCTAATACAAATTCAACCGGAGACATTGTGCATCCGGTAACTAGGTAGTGAAGGTGTTTCTTGAAAACATTCTTGGATTGAGATGTTGCAAAAAAGATGAACAACTCCTGAAGTCTACTGCTACCCCACTTCACCGTATCATCCTGAATTTGTAAAATTTTCATGATGATGATACAACAAGAACCAAAAAAAATACACGATATTGAAATTATGAAAACTTAAAAGCAAAAAAAAATGAAAAAACTTAAAAGCAAAAAAAAATGAAGACAGAGATGGCATCACCAACCAAAGCTTCATTTGTGGATTCTACAGAATTAAATGCCTCCAGTAATCTCCAAAAGTTGCAAAGCAGAATGCTTGTATTCAACGCATTAAGATCAACATCAAATAGCTGATTTATAATTTTTCTACAATCCCACTTGAGAATTTCTTCATTGAACTGCCAAAAGATGCAGTAAAACATCAGAAAATTGTTGAAAACGGAAAGAACAAAAAATAAGATTGAAATGTGAATCCAACAAGAAACTATAATCACTGACCTCCCTCAAAGAATCAACTGCAGAACCTAAAACTTCCCACTGGGTCTTCAGAAAAAAAAAGCAACAATCAAATAGCACCAGAAAAAGCTCGCTCTCTACCATGCAAGGAGACAAGGAAAAAAAATTCATGCACAAGTTAGGGTCATAAATAAAGCAAAGCACGCTCATGATTCTCTACAATTAAGATTAACATATATGTAATTTTCTATGCAGTAGCATTTAATTGCTACTCAAAATCTAAAGTGAAGTCACTAGTGTCGGAAAAGGATCACAAATAGTTCAATTAGAACCTCATATGGTATTCCTGACTAAAATAACATTCCATTTTGAAATTAGAGAGTAAGACTGGCCTAAGGCTTCACAAGACTCAAGAAAAATACTTGACTAAAGCACTTGATATTAAGAGTAGAAAACATACTGTTCTTTGACTTCATAAACGACTTCATTATAACCAAAAATAGAAGTGTCTTCGAGAAATTAGAATCACTGCAGCTCTTGACAAGAAGAGGCATGTAATCATCAGGACGCCTAGAGAATTCTTCTGCCAGAAGGTCAACAATATTCATATTGGTTGAAGACATGGTTTCTTGTTGCAACTTCTGCATTATTCCAGATACAGATTCAAAATTTATTTCAATTTCACAAGGAAGATTGAACTTCACCAAAAAAAATCCTTCAAATAAAAAATCCAACCGTAAAAATATATATAAGAGGAGAAGAGAACTTATAACAAAAATACCTTCTCTTTGATGGTGAAGCTAGATAACCCCCGGTACAACGGAAATTTCAGTGTCTTAGCTAGCTCTAAAACCTTCAGGTTTAGATTTTGTGTCTACAAATATGAGCCAACAGATTATAAGACATTCAAACTAAAAGTGATAGAGTTGCCTGTATGGAGGCCAAACACGTAAAAGGAAATAAAAAAAAGAAAAAAACCTTTGGCATAATTAGGAGTAAAGGAAATATCATGGCAGCAAGTTTACTTGAATGATCACTCTGATCATTAATATTTGAAATGGAGACTTTCAGGACTGAAAAAACAACTTCCGCAGCAAGATTGGCACTCTCTGCAAAACCTTCACTCAGAGAGAACAATCAGGAAAAGAAGGGGACTTGGGTGGTGACAAAAAGAGACAAAAAAATCACAAAACTAGCTAATCACTACCAGTTAATTGTCAATTGAAAGTTAAAACTACTGATTAAATTTCTAAACAAGAGAAAACAACAATTTCAAAAGAAAAAGAAAAGTGACAGACTAGACTAGTACCATATGTTTAAGAACATAGAAACATGTTTCTAATACTACTCACCTGACCATAAGGTGTTTAAACATCTTTTAAGAATACCATCTAACACCTCAAGAAGATCAGAAGAGTTTGCCATTTTGGCCAATCCTTCAAAACGCAAGGCTGCTTCAACAACCGTAAGATCATCATCGCGAAGCAGGGACAACACTGTGTCTTCAACATTTAAAAGTCTCTGTATCACAGGTCAATCCAGGTATTAGAGAAATGGCTATATATTACCTAGAATAACAATTCATCATAAAAAAATCAAGGGAAAAAAAACTCAGAAAAGTTACACATGGAAAGAAAAACTCATGAGGTCCATACATCAATTACAAGTACGCTACATATGTGTGTACAAGCATGTCCAAGTCCTTTCCATTGGTAGAGGTAGATGGAAAAAAAATAAAGGTATAATGTTACAAAGTATTACCTGTGAATCAGAAATTGAGTCCAAAAAACCAGATTTGTTTAAACTCAACAACATAGCACGACGTACCTCAGCCTACACAACATCAATAAGGGAATCACAAAAAAGAGTGTCAACAGTATGGAACTTATCTACAAACAAAATTATCAATCATTCAATGCAAATCAAATAGGTAAAACCTTTGGGTGATTCAAACCAAACCAAATCTTGCAATCTGAAGTAGAAACAGGAGTATCCAACCTCCCATCCAACACTTTACTTAGAATCTCAAACACCATGTCATCTCTTTCAGACTGTACTTTCGAGTCCTAAAATAAAAGATCATAGGGATCAATAAAACCAATGAGAAACGAGAGGGAAAGGGGGCATCGGGACAGCAGTCAAACCTTCAAGAACTTTTGAATAGCTGTATGCATTTCAGACGGATATTTCTTAGTAATAACCATCAAAATATTCTTCGCCCAGCTCCCTAACATATAAACAAATCACATAAATTTATAGTTATGGAAAGAGACAATTTGGACTTAATAACAAGTGAAGAGAAGCCTCGTAACATATATTTGAGGCTTTCTTATAAAAGAAAAACAGATTACCATTCTCAAGAAAAATAATTTGTAGTGGGAACTATCATATAAATATGGCAACCAACAAGATAATAGCAAACCTGATTCAAATGATCTTGATTTGGTCTCTTTTTTATACATTTTCAGACAAGAAAAGAGAACTTTTGAGACCAAATGGTCAAGTACATTCTTCATAGGAACCGTCTCCACTATCGATACAAGAGTAGACTGACATACATCATCAGATGGGCTGTAACAAAACCATCATTCAGAAGCAATGAGAATCAGAGAAAGGAGGAAAATAAATGCCAAGAGAACTTCGACCTTGGCATGTTCACACCTGCAATCAACCATGGTGTCCAAAAGAAGAGTGAGGAATCTATCGATATTAAACTCTTCAGTCAGCTCCAACAGAATCCCTGCCACAGACCTTAAGTACAAGAGAAAAACCAAAATCAGAATAAAAAAATCAGCAGACACATACTCCAGAAAAAATCATTGTTAAAAGAAAGTGAGAGTGTACCTACTCTCCTTCAAAATTTCCAAGGTCTTCTTTGGAAGAACATCAATAGATTGTAACTGACCAAAGATTTCCAAAGTGAGAGATAGGCATACAGCATAGATAATAATCAATATAATGATGGGTAGTAGTGCTTCAATAAATTTCCACTAGAAGCAAAGCAAAAACTTCAATGCTATTATTGTATTGTTATAAACCCGGTGCATCTATTATTCTCAAAGAACACTTGATCCAACAATAAAATAATGCGGAAGAGAAAAAGAAGAGGAGGAGGAGGAGGAGGAAGAAGGGAGGGTGTTGGGAGTTCATGCTATCATAGAATTCAAAATAAGCACTATAATCCAAAAACAGAATGTGTTACAAAAAAAATTACAAGAACGAAGAATTGGACCACATTTGCAATTAACACAACGGTGCTCTTAAATTATGTGTAATAAAACAAGTTTATACCTGAACAAGGTTAACTAAAGCCATGACTGATAAACGTAACCACTGCAGGTCAGTCAGCTCTTTGGCGTCTTGCCACGCTAGATCACCAATCGACCGAATCAAACTTTTAACAAGTTTCGGAGAAAGTGCAGCTTTGTTCGCAAGTAAACCCACAACAATTAGAGCACTAGCCTACAGAGAAATAAAAATTCATGTTTCAGCTTTCAAAAAACAAAAACAAAATGAGCAAATTAAAGATCATTAATCATTCACCCAGCTAGGGAATAACATATCTGAACCACACCTTATGATCTGAACCTATTTTGGAGCCAGGCTGAAGTCCAGAAACTACAAAAGGAAGAATTCTCTTCACAAGATCACTGTCAACCGGAGTTACACTACCTAATACCTCACCAACCACTGCTGTGCAAAAGTTGATCGTAGGCTTTGAAGGCTGATACTTCTTTGCTGGACATGCCTGCAAATGAATTTCAGGTACCTTAAAAATGAATTCCCATTGACAATATATTTTAATCACATAAATGCTCAAGATGCCAAATCAAACAAACACACATTCTGAAGAATAAAATAAGAACTCACATAGTTACACAGTGCCTCCAAAACTCCCTTATCGCGGATACATTGTTGCACAAAAACACTTCTAGGCGGCGGTGCACCCGAAATCTTAACACCCTCCAAAAATTTCCATTTACCATTTCTAGCCACAACAAAAACAAAAGTTAAAAAAAAAACCAATTACATTTAAGGAAAAAAATCAAATCCATTCTCCTCACCTTGTATCAAGTAACTGCACAATTCGAACAAAAACATGCATATCATGGAATGGCAAAGCACATAAAATTAATTCCTCCGCATTATACAAATGAACCCTGAAATTGCACAATTTACCGCACATCAAATCATTTCAACCCAAAAAAAAATTTCACTACGACTAAACAAAAAAACCAACCAAAAAACCTTACTTATATCTCCGTATCAAATACTCCAATGTCCTGAGAGATGCATATAATTGAAGATGTCCAGAAAGCAACCGCAAATACGAACAAATAGATGCATTAATCCCTTTATTCTCCTCTTCATTCATCAACTCTCTATCCAAGTCCTTACTTTTATAACTAAACAAATCATTCATATAATTTCTAAACCTCTCGTCCACTCTTATAAGAGCTTCTAAACCTACAGATACAGTTAAACCAAACTCAAAATCAGCTCAAATGAAAATCAATCAATTCACAAGCTAAAATCAGCTTAAACTAAGCAAATCGATGTAAAATAAACACAATTACTAAGCTTAAATTAAACCCAATCAATAAAAAATAAAAAATAATTAAAAAAGCTAACCAATGAGTGCATCTTCAACATCCATTTAATATCAAATATTAGCACATTTAAAACATATTGAATGAATGTTAATTCTAATTAACATCCATGTAATATAATTCCAATTGCAATGCACATTAACTAAATTCAAACTATTTAAACTAAACTCCAAACAACTACAATTAAGCTCAGATTAGAAAAAAATAAACAAAATAACCTTATAAGAA
>CANYCX011300495.1:0-12823 GCA_948193385.1 Breynia disticha f. nivosa
GGAATATTCGACCTATTGATATAAAGTTACTTTAGGTAATTTAAGATTAAATAAAAAGTAACGAGAACGGTAAATATAATAGATAAAAGAAAAGTTTTAATTTATACGTAATTAATATGATAGTTAGAATAGGATGTTTTAGAAGTAGCTGTTTGACTTATGACCAATGATCATTAATTGGTTGATGCATATATTTGAATAAGCAATTGGCAGAAAAAGGTAATGTCTGTTCAACTAATCAATAAGTATTGAAGACTTCTAAGAAAAACACGATATTCTGTAACATTAGAGAGTTCAATACCGCTATGAAGAGTGAGTGAAGCTGTAATGCTTAAATCCGTAAAACTCATTTTCGAATAAAACATAATTTTGGCAACCATTTTTTTCTTTTTAAATATTGAACGATTGGAAATTGGCATGCTCATTTATAAAACATTAACATTGTAACATCCCGAAATTTATTGTATGGAAAATAATTAGTTAAATGATGAAAATAAATGTTTAAATTGAGGTATGTGAAGGTTGATTGAAGGTTGATATAAGGTTGACAGGAAAAAGAATAATGGAGAAAATGCTAAAAACCAGAGAAGTACTTGTAGTGGCAGCAAAGTACGCGCAGTGCACATGACTACGAGTACTTTGCCATCCACCATGCGTAGTGTTCTGTTTTCTGGGAAAAAAAATAAAGTTCGCTCGATTCAACCGACTTTTAAAAAAAACTATAACCTAAATTCAGAGAAAAACCTCAGAGCAGCTGAGAAAGTTGCAGAGGGATTGTTCTTGAGTGAGAGGAAGGGAATTAGCAAGGAAAAACACTAAATCTAGCAAGAATTCAAGTCTTAAGGTAAGGTTAACAGTTGGTTTACATGAAGTTGTAGGGATTATGCTGAAATTGAATTATTGATTGTGTTTGGATTGAATTGATGATGAAAACAACAGTATGTAAGTGTGAGGAACTGTTATAAGGCATTGTGAATGAATTTAAAGGTGAAAATCATTGTAAGAATGAATTGTAGGAAGAATTGGTCATATAAGAAGGTTATTGGAAATGTTGACATATTGATGATTTAAGGTTTATGAATGATGTTTTGATGATTCTAAAGCTAGAATCAATGTATGAATGGTTAGTTAATGTATTGTATATGATTAATTACGTACAAGAGGATCTGTACGACTGTTGGGTGAACTTTGATTCGAGGTTTAGCTTGTTGAATTTACCTTTGTTCGAGGTAAGTGTTCTTACACTTACTAAATTGTTTCATAAAGTAATTTAAATGTAAAAATGTAGTTTTTCTTTGGGATTATATAGTTGAAACATAGTTGGCTGATAATGTTATGTTTAGATTGTTATATATATTTAGAAGAATCATGTTCAAAATGAAATTTTGATGGTTATATCTCAAGTTGACATAAGTTTGATAATTATATGTTTTACTAATCATATAGTTGATTGTTTGTTGATTTTGGATAACACTGAAATGAAATTGTTTTCAAATGAAATATTATGATAAGACTTAAATTGGATTTCTTATCTTGTTGATTATTGACATAAATGGAAATGATTCGTTTATGGCTATATATATCTTAGTTGATATATGATTGACATTTATATGTCTTAGTGAACTTATATGGTTCATTATTGCTATTGAAATGATGAGTTGCTTATGGTTTGATTTTATTCTTCCCTTGTTTCATATATGGTTATGAAATGTAATAGTATGCTCATTTATGTCATGTTGATATATGATTGATATGTGGTTGATTGACTTGCTCCTTTGGCTAGATGCCTTGTTGATATTCTTATGAGTTTGCGATAGACATAAAAGCATGTGATTGATTTGTTGAGCATGTTTAAGCATACTTGATTGAGATTATGAGATATGAATCCATTGATCATTCATAGTGTTGCATCATTTGTGTGACACAGATTGATATTGATATCCTAGGCTGGGCCTGAGGATTATTCCGAGAGAGATCTCGACGTCGGTCTGAGACCGATTATATTTCGAGCTGGGCTCGATACCGTACTAGGCACGATGCCGGTTTGGGACCGAGGAAAAAAAGAAAAGAAAAGAAAAAGAAAAGAGAGCAATACCCCGGGGCATATTGCATGTGATTGCATTGTCATTCATATGTACACATTTGATTTGCATTCATATTTGGCATGATTGATCATTGCTTGATGATATATGAATGTTGGAATTGTTTGATTCTGTGTTCTGCGTTGTTGAGATACATGAATGGTACTTTGATATGTTGTGGTGAATGGTTTAGTGTTAGCGATATTATGAAATGGATGATATGTTTCTTTACCCGGATGATTGAGTTTGTTTGATTGTATAGCATGGTTGTGATAGAGGAAGATTAGATCTTGTTCAGAGATACTGATTTTCCCTGCGCTCATTTAAAACAAAAAAATGTGAATTAATTTTTGCATAGAATGCTTACTGAGTATTGAGAAATACTCACCCTTTGTTTGTATTGTCTAAATGATGCGTAGGACGCAGATAGCTGCCACTGGATCACAGCTGTGGTGATCATACGCCAGAGAGAAACTGTTCGAGGTCGAGCTCCATGTTTTGATTGCTTCCACTTTTGAGTGTTTGTACATATTTGTAAATTTTCATATTTTGAGTTTGAAACGTTTTCAAACTTATTTCCATTTCTGCTGTAAAAATTATATGATATTTATGTTTTGGGCCGACTGTTTTAGTATATGAGCATTTCTGTTTCTCTCTTCTCTATTTAAGATATGATTTTATTACCAATTCTTCTATTATATTGTTTAAACAGGGAAAAGAGTTTTTAAAAAAATGAGTCTCACAAACATGATGCTCACCAAACATACACGTGAAGAATTATCGTATAAGACCTTATTAAAACCACTTTTTACAAATCATTTACAATTTAAAACCCTTTTGGATATCAATGGATCAAATACAATATAATGCATCACGATAAATCAAATTATGTAAAAACATTTACAAATCCATTGTAATGTCTTAGAAATTTTAGGAATTTACATAATTGAAAAAGAACTAAAATCAGGATCAAATCGGATCAATTTAGTAAAAATTGGGAAAAACAGTAGACAGCACGATCTAGAGCACGCCCTGTGCTTGTGATGGATGCGGAGCACGACCTCGTGCTCATCCTACAAATTTAGCACGCCCTCATGTTGAAATTATGACAGAACGTGATTGTGCATGATGGAACGGAAACTCGTGCTGAGAATGCATGACACGACTTGTTAGTACGACCCGTGCTCAAGGTCGTTCTGATGGGGATTTATCGAACACTCTCAAGTCTTACTGATTCAGTTGATCAAAACAGAACAAACAGAGTAGCAAGCGAACAAGTGAATCCCAGGAACCCTAACCATCATTCCAGCAACTTCTTCAAGCAGGAAACAAAAGAAATCTTGTATAAAATCACTCCCAAGCTCATCTAAGGTAAGCTTATTGCTTGAATTAGCTTCTAAGGTGATGATTGAGCTTGCTGGGATTGTTATTGTGATAATATGAGGTTGAGTTAGGTTACTGGAAATTAATTAGTAATACGTTGAGAGGTGTTATATGAAGTAAGATGCTTAGAAGGATTGAACTTATGAGGAAAGTGAGCTTTGGATTGAATTCTAATTAGATGTTGGTGTGATTTAAGGAAATGAGAAATTTGGGGTTGATGTGTTAAGTTTATATGTAAATTCAGCAAATGAATAAATTTTTAACAACCTCTATATACTTAATTTGTTTAAGAGGATCTAGACAAGACGTTGATTGTGGTTAGTCGACATCGGTGCGGTGCGACTTGCATGTTATTCGAGTTAAGTGGTTTTCCACTTATGTGTAAGTAGTTCTTATACTTACGATACCAGAATTATAAGTGTTAGAACACTTAGGTATTTTCCTTAACCATAACACAATAATAAGCATTATGTAACAATCTGGGAATTTTTAGTCGTAAATTATGATTAATAAAAGTTTAAACATCAATATATAAAGGTTGATCAAAGGTCGATATAAGGTTGACGCGAAACGATCGAAGAAAATCGAAGAAATGCTGAATAAGGGAAGTACACGCAGTGGACAGCAAACTATGCGTGCTCGGCATGACAACGCATAGTTCACTTGCCACCACGCGTGGAACCCAGTTTTGCTAAAAAAATATAAGTTTCGATTGATAAAGCGGCAAGAACTCACTTTACACTTCTAAACCAAAACCCTTGCAGAGCATAGTTGAGAAAAACCATCAGAAGGCTGAGAAATCATCAGAGGTGTGAATTTGAAGGAGAAGAAGTGATTTCCTACAAGAATCAACAAGGTAACTATGATTGATAGTTGGTTTATGTAAGGTTTACAAAGAGTGGATGGAAAGTGTATTAATCTTGGTGAATTGGAATGAATGAACTGAATTGTTGCTGGAAATTAATGTGGTTAGATGCTATTGAGTTGAATGGTTCCTTGTGAATGATTTTAGAGATGGAATGTCTTTGCGTAATCCGAGCGTGACTAGAGCCCCTCTCAGTGTAACTCGACCGCTTTTTTGTGTGACTCACTCTCGTCTTGGTATGACTCCACCGCATCTTGTCTCGGAATGACTCGACCGTGTCTCGAAGTGATTCGAGCTTGACTCATTCGCGTCTAGTTGTGGAACAACTGCGCCTCAGTGTCAATCGACCCTATCTCGGCAAGAATCAACCCATCTCGGTGTGACTCGACCCGTCTCGACGTGACTCGACCCTTCTCGACCTGCGTCGACCAGTTCTCGACGTGATCCGAGTGTGACACGATCGTGTCTGGGCTTGATCTGAGCACGAATCAAGTGCATCTCGACAGGATCCCAGTTTGTCTCGACAGCGTCTTGCCATGATCTGAGGCTAATCAAACCGTTTCTTGGCCACACTCGGCAGCACCTCGTTGTGACTCGACCGCTTTTCAACATGACAAGACTGCATATTGGGGTGACTAGACCCTATCAAGGAGTGACTTAACAGCGTTTCAACGTGACTCCACCTCGTCTAGGCATGATTGGACCCATACTGTTTTGTCATGACCCTGTCTTGGCATGACTGAACCACTTCTCGATCGGTCTCATCGTCATACGAGCATCACTCGACGTCATACAAGCGTGACTCGACCATATCTCATTGTTATTCGAGTCTGACTCTACTTCCCTGACTCGACCCCTTCTTGGACTAACTCGACCCTGTCTCGTCGTGGTTCAACAACATCTCAATGGGATTCGAGCTTGGCTTAACCATGTCTCGACATAATCCGAGCGCAACTCGACCTTGTCTTGAGGTGATCTGAGCATGACTCTAACCCATCTTGGCATAACTCGACCGCATCTCTATAAGATCCAACATCACTCGATCTTGTCTCGGTATGACTAAACCCAGTCACATCGTAAGCGTGATCCCAACATGACTCAACCGTGTCTCAACACTACTCGATCCTATCTTGGCTTGATTCGAATGCATCTCAGTATGATTCGAGCTTGACTCCATCGAATCTCGGCGTGATCCGAGCTAGACTTGACTACATCTCAAGCTAATTTGAGCATGACTTGACCATGTCTCGATGTAACACGACCGTGTCTCGGTGTGACTCAACCCCGTCTTGACGTGACTCGACTCCGTGGCATGACTTGACTGCCTCTTAATGTGACTTGACCCTGTCTCAACATGACTCGGTCCCGTTTGCGTGTGACTTGACTGCATCTCAACGTCACTTGATAGCGTCGACCATATCATGGCATAACACCACCATGTTTTGGTGTGATCCGAGTATGACACGACTGCATCTCGACGTGACTCTACCGCTTCCCTACGTCTCTCGACCATATCCCGGTGTGACTCGACTATGTCTCTGTCACTTCTCAGAATGACTACACAGTGTCTCGACCCAGTGTCGGTGGGTTTCGAAAGTGACTCGGTTGTGTCTCGACGGCGTCTCTTCATGACTCGACTGTGTTTTGGCGTCATCCCAGCTTGACCAGACTGCATCTCCCTGTTATCCGAGCTTAAATGCCCATGTTTTATTATTATCCAATGTGACTCAACTGATTCTTAGCATTATTCGAGCATGACTCGACTACATATCGGATGGATCCGAGCTTGACTCAATTGCACCTCATCATGACTTGATCTTATCTCGTCATTATCCGAGCATGATTTGACTGTATCTTAACGTGATACGAGCTTCACTCGACTGTATCTCAGCATATATATGAGCGTGAATGCCCAAAAATCATTGTGATTCAATCGTGACTTGACCGCCTTTCTATTGGGATTTCTGACATCTTCTAACTCCAAGGCAGCAAAACACACATGAAAACAAGTCAAAGAAGCCCAAGACTCGCACCAAAATTGTGTCTAATACATATATTTACGCAAGGGATTGGAAAACCTCTACGCCCATATCTTGGGTGTTTATTGACTTTCTTGGTTTTTCCTTCTTGGCCTTTGCATGAAGTGGATTAGAAAACCTTCCTAAGCCATTGTTGAGGTACCACCTCCAACTTATGCTTTGGGTTCGTTTTGGTCTTTCCTTTTCTACCCCTCATATTCTGTTTTTCAAGGATTGAGCGCAGGGAAATTTTTGCTTTATTCAGATTCGAATTCATGTTCTATAAAGAAAAATTTTATCAAGGTCTCCCACTAAACAATGGATTAATATCCTTTTAAATAATCCACTTGTTAGTGACACATTTCGTAGGACCAAAATCCATTTTTTGCTTCGTCAAAGACTAGGCTACTTAAGTAGGAATCCATCCAATCATTTTCTCGAAAATGACTCTCGGTTTCTAATGGGACTAGCACTTCCGTGCAGTGGCATTTCCCATTAATTTCCTAGGACTGACGCACCGTCACAGACCCATGTTAAGTCCAAACCTACAATTAACGTGCTAAACATGACACTAATCTACCCCGACTCTCGCATGGCGACATAGACACCATCGATCCTAGCCCTGCCGCACAAAGAAAATCTAACATGCTCAACTTTGGCATGACCCACACTTCAACGTTTGATGCCTAGACAGGTTATTAATTTAAGAAGGCAATTTTCTTGACTTACTATTTTCGAGATTAAGTTCGTTTGATTGGACGGCTTAAAATGGCAAACGCAGATTCGACATTCGGTATTCGTTCGTATTCATTCATCAATGTGCATAGCATGCATACATTAAGAAGTGTAGAAAAGTAAACATGCAATCATGGGCCAATAAACCTAAATCTAGGCCTATACTATTGCATGGTATCTTCGGGCTTCAAGTTCATCTCCAAATTGGCTCTCCATCCTTCCTTCTTGGGCCTCCACGTTTGGAATCCTTTCCTTCAGGGTTGGGCCTCCATTTCTATACTAAGTCTATCCTAAACCTAGTCTAATGAAAAAGGCTTATTAGGCCTTTAAAAATCCAAATAAATAAATATGCTCATAAGGCCTTTATAACCCAAAAATAGGCCCATGAATGAACCATGCAAACCATTCATTACATGCACATTTTTCTAACACACGACTAGGCTCAAAGCCCACATGCTCAAACAAGACAACATCAATTTATTTTTGTGCCCTTGGACTCCTTGAGTTAACCTAGTGACGGTGCGTCAAACACGACTAGGCTCAAAGCCCATTCATTAAAACATGGCAAATCAGTTTTAAGTTTTTGAGCCCAAGCCGTTAAGAGAAATTGTGCCCTTGGACTCCTTGAGTTAACCTATTGATAAGCTGGGGCCAAGCCCAAAATCATTCATGGAATAAATGTACTCAAGCCCACAAGACAACATCAATTTATTTTTGTGCCATTAATAACATTGATTCAATTTCTCTTTAATAATTTAAAAAAAATATCCAAATAAGTGTAAAACTACATGAATGCAATCAATCACACAAAAAATTAAATGCATAATCGAAAATTTCACACTCAAAATTTCTACTGCTTAATTTTAATTTAGTCCCTAAATTTTAAAAACCCATTTTTAGGTCCTTTTAGATTCATAAGAATTAAACTAGTCCATTAATTCTTCTAAAAAACACCTAGTTTAGGAATTTCATGATTTTATGTCAAAATTAAAATATCAACAGTAATTGAACAGTAACCAAAACCCTACTTCACGTGTCATTAGCCCCTCGTAAATTTATAAAATCAATTTTAGGTATAATTGATTAAAACTATGTCAAAATAGTCATTAAGCACCAAATTATGTACGTAGTTTTGCATTTTATGAATTAACCAACGTACAAACACGTGAACTTCCAATTATGGGATTAATTAGGCATTAAACCTACTGTTCTAAGTCTAAATCAAACCCTAATTTACTGCCCAAATCGTTCAGCCCCAGATTTTAACACACTAGCTCACTGATTTGTTCAAATATCATTAATCGATTATGATGACAGCTCTGATACCAGTGTTGGGATCTCTGAAATGTTCTTACTCTAAGCCAGTGGAGATACACATGAAAACACGTCAAATCAGCCCAAGAATCGCATCAAAATCGTGTCTAATACATTTATTTACACAAGGGTGAGTACTAGGGGACATCAAAATCAAAGCTTTGAAAGAAAAACTCACTTCTTGTTTTCTCCTTCAATTGTCGTGAGTTCCTAGCCAAGAATAGTAAACTACCTGTGAGACTTAATTTTAAAATTCTTTTTTCCTGACAAACAATATAATTTAAGAAATGATATAAAAATCAGATCAAAAAATATAGGATAGAGAAAATGTATACACACTGTATTTACTTAAAACCCTGGGCCAATCTGTTACATTTTTTTAAACAAACACAAGCGGAAGGTCAAAACGTTTGAAACATATCAAACTCAAAAGTTGAGTGTATATACATAGATGTACAACATGTAGAAAGTAAAATATAAAAAATGAACCATGGAGCCCGACCGCAAACATAAAGCTCTGGAAACGCTTATCACCTCTGTCATTGTCCAGTCAAGCAGCTACCTACAATCTGCACAATCATTTAAACAATAAACGAAGGTGAGTATAAAATATACTCAGTAAGGATTCTTAGCTTCATTTAAAGTAAATGATGCACGGGGGAAAAATATAAATCAGCACGAGGACGTGCCTAACTATTTTCTCCCTATGACATCCGATTATGCCAGTACAACAATTCACACAGTTATAAATAACAAACCACACAGGTTGACATCTGCACAAGATAACATATATATATATGTTATATAGGTAAATAGGTATCAATCACATAAGTTCACATAAAACATCCATATCATTAGCAAGATTACACAGATCAAATCAACATCCATACAGGATTACACTCATCAAATACGGACCTTACAAGCTCAATTGTCCACACAGAATCGATCACACAGATCATACTTATACGAATATAAAATCCACAAAGGATCAGAATCATAACATTATACATATATGAATGTAATTGTATGATATGAAACGCTAATGCAAATCCACACAGGATGAGCCTGGTTTTTGTCCACCATAGCACACAGTAGTGGAATTCTTCTATCGTACACAGTAGAGGATATCTCTGTACCATACAGGAGAGGTTTTAGATTGCACACAGTTAAGTCTAGGACAGAACACATCAATGTCCTTATCCACACAGGATATCATGCCCACACAGGCATAGTGTCATACAGATGCTTGTTCAATACGTGAATGTATGAATGCCATTTGTATCATATCAGCATACAACATTGTAATGATATGCGTGTCAACACCCAGCATAAGAATGACATTCCTATCAGCACACAGCATAGGAATGACATTCATATCAGCACACAACATAGCTCACACATAGCATCTCAAATACCATACAGGTATAAACTATCATAAAAACATACCACACAGGCATTTCTAACATCAATGTATCAATATTAACTCAACGTGTCAAAATTAACTTCATGTCAATCATATATCAATGTAAAGCCAAATGAACATACCAAATCAAATCAATTTAGATAGTAAAAGATCATAAAAACAATATGAATAATTCATTCATCATCATTCGCAATATCATGTAAAAGTTTTCCAAAATCAACCAACAATCAATTATATGTTCACTAAAACATATAATTATGAAACATATTTCAACTAGGACATATAACTATCAACATTTCACTTCCAATATGACTCATCTATATCTAGCAGTGTCAACACGACATTATAGGCCAGCTATCTTACAACTTTATAAGCTTAAAGAAAAACTACCATTTACTTAAGAATTCATTTTACGAACCAATTTAGTAAGCGTAAGAACACTTACACTTAAGCTCAGAAAACTTACCTCGAACAAAAGCAAAATCAACAAGCTAAACCTGAATCAAAGTCCATCCAACAATCGTACAAATCCTCCTGTAGGTAATTAACCATGTACAATCCATTAATTAACCATTTATACATTGATTTTAACATTATAATAATCAAAACATCATTTGTAAGCCTTAAATCATCCATATGTCAACTTTCCTTACTAACCTAATCTTCCTCCATTCCATCCATTCAATAATTCACATATCCTAAATCATTTCCATAATCATATTTAGGTTCCATTCAATCAATAACATTCTTTTCCAGCAAACATTTCAGTTTAAACTCATTAAATCATTCAATTCAAACATAAGCTTCATAACCCTTGCAAACCATATGTTAACCACTTACCTTAACTTGGATTCTTGCCAAACTTAATGTTTTTCCTTGCTAACCCTTCCTCTCACTCAAGAACAACCTTCTGAGGTTTCTCAGCTCTCTCTGTAAGTTTTCTCTGGGTTTAGTTTAAAGTTTTCTTGAATGTCGGTTGAATTGAGCGAACTTTATATTTTTTTTCCAAAAAACAGCAGAGAGCGTGGTGGATGGGAAAGTACACGTGGTCATGCCCACTGCATGTACTTTACTGCCATTGCACGTACTTCTCTGATTCTAGCAAATTTTCCTTTTTCCTTGGTTATTTCGTATCAACCGTATATCGACCTTCAACCAACCTTTATATATACCAATATAAACATTTATTTTCATCATTTCAAATAATCATTTCCATAAAATAAATTCCGGGATGTTACGATTCTGCCCTTCTTTGAAAATTTCGTCCTCGAAATTTAAACCAAATCAAATTCGAAGCAAAACCAATCAAATCATCAATTCAAGCAACTATCCTTAACATTTAATATCAAAATCATATCCAGAATCAAAACATAGCTCAGTACTCTGCTGTCGAGTCTAGAAACATATATATGGATACTGTCATCTCATATCTGACACAACCTCCCAAGTTGCTTCTTTTGGCAAACGATAACTCCACTTCACCAAAACCATCAGAATCTTATGATTTCATAATCGACTCACTTGTCTGTCTAATATCTCAATAGGTTTTTCCTCGTAAGTCAGCTCCTCAAATATCTCTAACTCTGGAGTGCTCAACATGTGGCTAGGATCAGATCGGTACCGTCTCAACACAAAAACATGGAATACATCATGTAATCAGGACAACTCAACCAAATGTAAATGATCGTCCCAACTACCTCCAAACTCCAAAATACAACGAAGCATATCCTCTACTGTCTGAATCGTCCTTTCAGACTAATCATTTGTCTGCGGATGGAAAGTCGTACTAAATATCAAACGAAGGAAGGCATCTCGCAACAAACTCAGCTATATCCCTTTTCATATGTAGCCACCAATACAACTCTCTCAAATCCCGGTACATCTTAGTACTACCATGATGAACTGACAATGGTGAAGCATGTGCCTCAATCATTAATGCAAACGCTAAATCATTTCCATAATCATATTCAGGTTCCATTCAATCAATAACACTCCTTTCCAGCAACCATTTCAGTTCAAACTCATTAAATCATTCAATTTAAAGATAAACTTCATAGCCCTTGTAAACCATATGTCAACCACTTACCTTGACTTGGATTCTTGCAAAACTTAATGTTTTCCTTTCTAATTCCCTTCCTCTCACTCAAAAATAACCTTAAATGGTTTCTCAACTCTCTATGCAAGTTTTCTCTGGGTTTGAGTTATAGTTTTCTTGAATGGCAATTGAATCGAGCGAACTTTATATTTTTTCCAGAAAACAATGGAGAACGACTGGTGGATGGCAAAGTATGCGTGGTCGTGCCCACTGTACATACTTTTCTGCCACAACACGCACTTCTCTGATTCTGCTAAATTTTCCATTTTCCTTGGATAATTCATATCAATTCTATATCAACTTTTAATCAACCTTCATATATCCCAATATAAACATTTATTTTCATCATTTCAAATAATAATTTCCATAAAATAAATTCTTGGATGTTACACTATCGCCTGAAAATACATCGAGATGACCTTGTGACACTGTGATAGAACGCCAAACGTGATCCCTCTACAACATTAATGCAAAAATTAAGCAGAAACGTGTATTAGCACAAGAGAAATTCGATTCACCTGTTCTTGGTCAATGATCGGATGAGTTCTTGTGAAACGGAACACTTAGCAATGATCAAACCTTATGATCAGCTATTAAATCTCACATCCCTCTCTAGAAAAACCCTAAAATCTCACTCTTGATCTTTTAGGTTGAGGCTCACAGCTTTGAAGCTGTGTTTAGAGGGGCAGCAACTCATGCCAAAACTAGCGTTTTTGGTTTTTTTAAAGATAAGAGTTTTTGATCATTAAAACACCTAACAACCCTAATGCCATTAAGACTTTGTTAAGTATTTAATTAAAATAAAAATCCTCTTAAAAACCACCTCAATGTTGTTATTTACATGTGGATAATTAAAAGATTTTATTCTTTTAATTTATCCCACATTAATAATGTCTTAATTTAAGACAA
>CANYCX011300963.1:0-27479 GCA_948193385.1 Breynia disticha f. nivosa
AACGTTCATTACCCAAAACCTAATGAACGTTACCTTAGGGTTTCTCCACTCCGCGTTCTGTCCGGGAACTCCGTAGCATTTTTGCATCTTCCATAACGTTCATTACCAAATCCGTAATGAACGTTACAAATCCTTAATGAACGTTACCGATCTCGATAATGAACGTTAACTTGGAGGTTCACCGTTGTCCTGTTTGAAGCTTTGAATAACGTTCATTACCGATGTTCCTTAATGAACGTTACTGGGCATAATGAACGTTACCTCTTTAGCTAATGAACGTTATTCTGGAAATTCCATCAGAATTCAGTCTGTAATTTCTCTGTAAATAAATCCATATTGTTTTAACAAGTTACACCATTATCAAAATAAGATCCGGGACTTAATGTTGATCACCCTTGATCCAACATCTGTTAGGGGTACATTAAGGGTCACGAAATTGCAGTCTCGGCTGGAGACTAACCCAGCAACGTCTCTTGAGAAAGGGAGGGTACATCGGGGATAGGAGAGTATTCTTTCCCCTCCGCCTTCTACCTTTGTGGACTCAAGAGGATTCGATTCTGCTAACCCCATTCAACCCTCTGTGCCCCCAATTGTGCCTGTTTTTCATCTTGAAGATATGAAAAGCCAGGATAAGGTTTCTACGCCTCAGATCTCCACTACTGGCTCTCCAAGCTAAGTCTTTCAGTCCTCTCCCAACTTTTATACTATTTATGATTTTAGTCTGGAACTGTAGAGGTACTGCTAGCTTAGAATTCGAAGGTATATGTAAGGATATGATTTGTGTCTATAAGCCTATGGTATTGGTTCTTATCGAACCCTGGGTCAGTGGATTGCAGGCAGATTCAGTTGTCCGTGATTTAGGTTTGAATTCTCTGTCAGGGAAGAAGCGATTGGTTTCTCAGGGGGAATCTGGATACTTTGGTCAAGTCCGAGTCTGAGTGTTGAGGTCTTAGTTCAAAATAGGCAAATCATTCACACTACCGTGACCATTGAGGTTTCTGTGAGTTACTTCACTACTATCTATGGAAGCCCTGTGCCGAGCCAGTGCATTGAGCTTTGGCATCTCTTAGGCAAATTTCAGCCACAATATCTAGCAACTGGATACTGGCGGGGGACTTCAATGCAATGTTACGACAAAGCGATAAGAAGGGGGGTAGGCCATTATCGTTTGAAGCCACTAGAGACTTCTATAACTGTGTAAATGATTGCAATCTTCATGATCTCGAGGTTAGAGGGCCTTACTATACTTGGGAAAGGAAGGGGGTGAGGGAGCGTTTGGATTGGTTCCTCTGCAATGACAATTGGAAGTTGACCTTTCCATTGTCCTTTGTAGATCATCTCCCGAGTATTAAATCAGACCATCGTCCAATCCTTCTACAACTTAACCGCCAGCATGATGTAAAGGTTCAGAGGCCACACTGATTTCTATCTTCATGGTTGACTGATCCCCACTTTAGTGACGTGGTTAAGGGTTCCTGGAATGAGGAAACTCCTTTCTTAGAGGGATAAAACAGATTTGTGGTAGCCTCTGCGGATTGGAACAAAAATCAGTTTGGGAACATTTTCAACCGTAAGCAAAAGCTCCTAAACCGCCTTCAGGGGCTTCAAAAAGCTATGGAGAATTCTAATTCTCAGCAGTTGACTTACCTAGAAACAGAACTTCAGAGGGAGTTTGAGCATGCAAGCTTACAAGAAGAAGCCTTTTGGAAGCAAAAAAGTCGGGACAATTAGTTAGCGTTGGGCGATAAGAATACATCGTACTTTCACTGAACGACGATTATGAAACAAAGCAGACGACGCATTCTGTCACTTGTTGACTCATCTGGGCGACGGGTAACAGATCCTACTGAACTTCAATGTTTAGCAGCATCATTTTACCAGCAATTATATACGGAGGAAGGGGAATATTATGGCAGGATTTCGCAGACAGGTTTTCTCCCACTGGACAGTCAATCTAGTTTCTCATTATTGTTTGCTCCTTCAGAAGAGGAAATTCATAAAGCTATTTATTCGATGGGCAGTTTCAAGGCTTCGGGACCCGATGGTATTTCGGCTGCCTTCTACCAGAGTCAATGGAAGATCATTAAAGACCCGTTTATCAAGTGGGTTAAGAGCGCCTTCACGGACCATTCCCTGATTGAGGAAGTAAATGCTACTTTAATTTCACTCATACCTAAAGTGGAGCATCTGGAGCTAATTTCCCAGTTCAGGCCAATTAGTTTATGCAATGTCCATTATAAGATCATGTCCAAAGTCATAGTGTCTAGACTCAAGCCTCTCATTAGCTCTTTGGTGGGGGAAGAACAGTCGAGCTTCATTCCAGGAAGACAGATTATTGATAATATAGTCATCACACAAGAAATTCTCCACTCTATGCGCATTTCGAAGTCCAAATGTGGAACCATGGCTATTAAAGTTGATCTAGAGAAGGCATATGATCGAGTCCGATAGAGTTTTCTGGCAGATACACTCCGGTCAGCTGGGATTCCAGAGGTATTAGTACACCTCATTATGGCTTGTGTGAATTAAACCTCAATGAGTGTGCAATGGAATGGTCAGACTTCCTCTACTTTCAAACTGACTCGGGGCCTTCGACAAGGGGATCCTCTGTCCCCTTACCTATTCACACTTTATATGGAAAGACTAGCTTTTTGCATTCGGGATGAGGTGAAAGCTGGTCACTAGAAACCTTTTGCAGTATCCAAAGAAGGACCATTTATTTCCCACCTATTCTTCGCAGATGACTTAATACTCTTTGGGGAAAGCTCGGTTAGCCAAATGGAGGTGGTTAAACGGTGCCTACACAAATTCTGTGAAAGTTCAGGGGCAAAGGTCAGCGTCCACAAAATGAAACTTTTATGTTCTAAGTCCACTTCAAGCAGATTGAGCAACCAGTTATCCCATATAAGCGGGTTTGAAAGGGTAGAGAGCCTTGGCAAGTATTTAGGGGTGAAAGTCTATTCAGGTAGAGTACTCAAATCCGACTTTGCATTCATAATTGAAAGAGCCAGAAAGAAACTTAATAACTGGAAGTACAAATCGCTTAGCCTGGCGGGAAGATTAACGTTAATACAATCGACTCTGGCCTCCCTTCCCAATTCATAATTGAAAGAGCCAGAAAGAAACTTCCTCTGGGAGTCTGTCAGGAGCTGGATAGCATTGCACGCCAATTCCTGTGGGGAAGTTCACCTGAATCGAGGAAGATACATCTAGTTAAGTGGGATACACTTTGTGAGAAGAAGTTAGAAAGTGGTCTGGGCCTGAAATCTGCAGCTTCTGTTAATGTGGCTTTTACAGCTAAGCTTGGTTGGAGGCTATTAGAATCTCCTAACTCGTTGTGGGCTCGTATTCTCTGGGGAAAGTATTGTAAAGGAAAAAGTCTCGGGTTCAATATCACCAGGAAGTCCAATTGGTCTCCCATTTGGCATGGTATTCTCAAGGTCTTACCTTTGGTCTCAAGGTCTACGAGTTGGTTTGTTGGTAATGGTCTTAGGACCAAATTTTGGCTAGATGATTGGGTTGATGGTGCTGGCCCTCTAATTAATCATGTGAGTGGCCATGGTCCAATTCCGACTCTTGACAAGTCTGTGGCTGAGGTTTTCAACAGTGGGTTGCAACAAACTCTTCAACTGCTTCCCCCTCCCATTATAAATCGGATCCAAGGCTGCCATGGTCCAATACCTGATGGTCCTGCGGATAGTTTGGTATGGAAGCTCACCAGTTCTGGTAAGTTCTCTCTTAGCTCTGCTATTGATGCCTTTCTTGGCAGGGAAGCACAACCTTCCAATGATACCCAGGTTGATTGGCGGCTCATCTGGAAATGGAATGGTCCTCAGAGGATCCGGACTTTCCTTTGTATGGTTGCTAAAGGGAAACTTCTATCTAATTCTCAAAGATTCCGTAGGCACTTAGTGGAGACTTTAGCCTGCACTAGCTATACCGCTCACGTGGAATCTATCCTCCATTCCTTGCGGGACTGTCCGCAAGTCAAGCAGATCTGGCTGACCATCATTCCTCCAAGGTTAAGAGATAGCTTTTTTTCTTCTGATTTGCAGGATTGGGTAACCTCTAATCTTGCGCGGAATCAGCTGACTCATTATAATCTTAGCTTGTCGCTATTGTTTGGGGTTACGATGTGGTTGGTTTGGGATGCGAGGAACAAATTGATCTTCGACGGAACTCCCAAGCATCATTCGGTTCGGCACCGAGCCATTGTGTGGGCTTCTAACTTCATTCAAGCATCCAAGTCTCTCACTCATCTTGACATGACTAAAACCAGAAACAGAGTGGATGAGGGTCGATGGACGCGCCCCCCTCTTAATTGGGTGAAACTCAACGTGGATGCAGCTGTAGACAACACAACTAACCACTGTGCAGCCGGCAGTTTACTAAGAAATCATTCAGGAGTTTTGTTGGGAGGATTTCAAGCGGGGTTGGGAGCTTGCTCACCACTGTTTGCAGAGCTATGGGGAATTCTCCATGGTTTAAAATGGGCTTTGAACAAGGGCTACCGAAGACTAATACTAGAGTCCGATTCGAAGCTAGCTATATCCATTATAAGCGATCCGGAGCACTGGAAAGGAAAGAACAAGGCTTTGATTTGGGAAATTTATAAGCTAATTCCTGCTTTCTTGAGCTTCCACTGTTCCCACGTATTTCGTGAAGCAAACGGTCCAGCGCATTGGCTGGCAAAGTCTAGTTTGGTCCAGAAGATTGGCATCTTCCAGGAACTAGAAGATTTACCAGATATTCTGTTAAGTTTTTTATACTATGATAATCTAGGATTGTCTCCTACGTGTGTAATTGAAGAAAACATGTTTGTACTGGTGCCCCAATTTCATTCATCAAGTAATACAATTCACCCGCTGTATTCTGGAGATGCCAGCGTAGCTGGGTTGTCTAGGATAGAGTGCCCCAGGCGCTCGAGGCCAGCCTAGCTGGGTTGGAGCAATTGGGAGAAGGTCTCTTTATGAAAAAAAAAAGAATTAAGATTTATATTTGGAATGATTGTGAACACATGTTGTCAGGAAATGGGAAAACAAATCTATGTATGGACATATATGAAGCAATCTCTTTGGCTAACTTAATAAAATCTTTGATCTTATTATCATGACAAATTTGTATGTTTCCCAGTGGAGTGAAAAACATGAAGAAATGGTTGTATTATCATTCTCTTCAAAGCCAAGGTAATATGTGAGAGAATTGCATGTGTCTTGAATTTCACTTCTTCTTCGCTCAAAGTAGTCCAAAAACAAATCAATCACTTTCATTCTATTGCATACACAAATGGCAGATTTATCTACCAAAACACACCATCCTTTGAAGCCTCGTCATGATCTAAAAGCATATACGTATCTGTAGAGCTGTCGATTTATGACAAAATAAGACGATTTGTGAGTACGCGTTTATGACACAACATAAATAACATGAATTTAATTTTATAATGCGTATGTCAAATAATCATACTTAGTAGAAGACAAAACGAAAGAAATAACTCAAATTTATTTTCATTAGATGTAATAATGAATAGCTAATGTATGAATGTCAACTAAAAGTCGGCTGAATCAAAAGCTCATGAAATAATTAAGGCAATATTAGCAGAAGCTTAGCACCTAATCATAGCTTTATACAGTTCAATTTTGTCAGCTTCTGGTGGATATAATTTGTTGTTACGATGTTTTTAAGTAATCGTTTCTTAAATGTGAATAACAGCCATAAATTGCTCGATGAATCTTATTTTCCAAGTTAGTTCTGTGTAAATAGTGGAGACCATTTATGCTCTTTTGGGCAGCTTTTGGCATTTTGTGTTACCACGACTCGAGTGATAATTTCGATTAGACAAATTGTAATCGTATTATTTTTATCAATTACCATCATTTATAATCATAATCGTATACTCACAAATTATATTATTAGATGAAAAATCACCAATCGTGCTATCAATTAACCCCAAATACCAAAAAGAGTAGAAAAGAGAGCAGATTTTGAGTGAAATGGGTATGTGTAAAGGGTAGGCTTTAACTCCATTGAAAAGGAGAGTGCTTGCTGAAGGCATCCAACAAAGAGGAGCTCACATGGTGGGGTTTTTGTCATCCATCTCTATACTCTCAGAATTGAGAGCTTCTCTTTTCCTTCTTTCCATCTAACCTAAAGTAGGGTTCTTATTAGGGTTTCTCCATTTATTACATCTTTTTTTCACTACACATGATAAATACTGTTGGACTTGCTTGATTTCTTTGCTTTCTCCCTCTTTTTTTCTGCTATAGCTTCATAATTATTGGTCTTAATCGTGAACTCAACGTCGTTTCCACAGCAGTTTTAAGTTTTTATTTTACATTGTAGGAGTTTAATCTCGGTTCCCTCGCTTTAAAAATGCTTCAGTATTTTTAATTCTGTATTTTTAAGGCGTCGGCAGGGATGAAAATAGTGGGGGAGGGATCGATCGCCTCTCTTGTCTTGTATATTTCTTTAGTCATTTTCTTTTTACCGTTCATTTTCTATATGATGACATCTCATTGCCATATTTTTTCTATTCAATTTTTAACTTGTATATTTTCGCCCCCTTAAAAATATTTATGATTCCATCAGTGAGAGTCGGTATATGAAAAACACTTTACAACAGAAGGAAAAGGAGATACCATAAGGAATTGAAAATTAAATGTATAAAAGAAAAGAATTCTATAAATTCTTTTGAATTTAATTGTTGGTAAATGAAGAGAGGTACGTGGAACTGACAGTTTCCAATTTGGTAACATGATTACTGTATACATGATTAGACACAATGTGAATGACAAAAAAATAATTTTTATAATATTTATTCTATTAATAATAATATTTGAAAGAAAAATTATCAACACGATTATAACCTAATTGTTTATGATATTTGACTATTGAGTAATGATATTTAATTTGGACGTATTTTAGAACAGTTAAACAGGTTTTTTGCATAAGCTTCCTGAGTCTGAAAGTAACAGTTAACCGCTAACTTCCACTAAAAGTGTACAAATAGAATCTAATTAACAAAGTTGATTCACGACAACATTCATAGTACCAAAGCAAAAGAGAAAAGAAACCATTTTTAAGACAAAACTCACAACCTAAGACTAATAAATCACTACATAAATCCATACTAACTACACAATTACATAAAGAAAAAGATTTAACCATTCAGTGATGAATTAAGCCGGCTTGATAAAGACTCGTGCCCGCACCAGCGCCGATAGAATTGCTGTTACTAGATAGATTTGCATTGCATGATATCTTATACCCTCAATTTCTCTCCATTATAAAATTAGGAAAAAACAAAAATAAAACAACTCATTTTTTTATTCCTGCTGTTATGAAAGATACCATAATGGATGTGTTAGAAAACCATTGAAGCGCACACACCACACTTCTCTCTCTCAAAAAATGAAACAACAAAATCCAAAACAAGAACAAGACTCTGGACAACCTTCTTCATCAACTTCAACTTGTAAGCCTAGTTTGAAAAAAACTATTGAGGTTTTGTCTTCGTTAATCTCATTTTCTCATGCAATAAAAGTCTTCACGGTGAAATGGCAACTTATAAGAAACAAGCTTGAAGAGTTAAATGCAGGTTTAATAGCTATAGAAGATTGTGATTCGAGCCAAAACACAATACTTTCCAACTTGGTTTGTGCAATTTCAGCTTCAATTACTGAAAGTTTTGATCTTGCTAAAAGATGTGTGGATCTTTCTTATAGTGGAAAGTTGTTAATACAAAGTGACTTGGATGTTATAGCTGCGAAGTTTGATCAACACTTAAAGAACTTATCTGGGTTATGCACTGCAGGTATTATGAGTCAAGGTTTTGCTATTGTTGTTTCAAAACCTGGTTTAAATGCTTGTAAAGATGATATGAGATTTTATGTGAGAGATCTCTTGACAAGAATGAGAATTGGGGATTCTGCAATGAAAAGGCAGGCATTGGTGAATTTGTATGAAGTTTTTGTTCAAGACGAGAGGTATGTGAAGATAATTGTTGAAGTTGGTGATATTGTGCATGTTTTGGTGAGTTTTCTTGATTCTCAGGAGGTTGAAATTCAAGAAGAGGCTTCAAAGGTTGTAGCTTTAATTTGTGGGTTTGATTCTAGTAGGTCTGTTCTGATAGGTGCTGGAATTATAGGGCCTTTGATTAGGGTTTTGGAGAGTGGAAGTGTATTAGGTAAAGAAGGTGCTGCTAGGAGTTTGCAGAAGTTGACTCAGAATTCTGATAATGCTTGGTCTGTTTCAGCTTATGGTGGTGTTACTGCTTTGTTGAAATTATGTACTAATGGAGATTATAGCAGTGAACTTATTGTTCCTGCTTGTGGTGTTTTGAGAAACCTTGTGGGTGTTGATGAAATTAAGAGATTTATGATTGAAGAAGGTGCGATTGGTACATTTATTAAGCTTTCTAGATCAAAAGATGAAGCTGTGCAAATAAGTTCCATGGAATTTCTTCAGAATATTGCGTCTGGAGACAAGTCAATTGGGCAACTGGTGGTTAGAGAAGGCGCAGTTCGAGTATTAATTCGCGTTTTGGATCCAAAGGTTCCATACTCTTCCAAATCTCGAGAGACTGCATTGAGAACAATTGGAAATTTGTGTTTCTCTTCGACGAATACAATTAATTTATTGATGAACAATGGGTTTATGGATCAATTGCTATACTTCTTACGAAATGGGGATGTTTCAGTTCAGGAATTGGCACTAAAAGTAGCATTCAGGCTTTCTGGTGCATCAGAAGATACAAAAAAGGCAATGGGAGATGCTGGTTTTATGCCAGAGTTCGTAAGATTTCTTGACGCGAAATCCTTCGAAGTCAGAGAAATGGCCGCCGAGGCTCTCTGCAACATGGTTTCGTTGCCTAAAAACCGAAAGATATTTGTGCAGGACGATCACAATTTTAGTTATCTTCTCCAATTGCTTGACCAAGAAGAGGCAAATTCAGGTAACAAAAGGTTCTTAGTCTCCATATTAATGCCATTGACAAATTGCAATAGTGGAAGAAGAAAGATAATTAATTCTGGTTATTTGAAGAACATAGAGAAACTTGCAGAGGCTGAAGTTTCAGATGCTAAAAAACTTGTCAGGAAGCTATCCACAAATAGATTCCGTAGTTTTTTAAGTGGAATCTGGCATTCATGACTGTAATCCCTGTATATTTACACAAGTTCTTGCTGAGTTTTCTTCACTTTCTGTTGCTCAATCTCAGATATAAGAGTTTTGCTCTCTCTTGTCTCAATTTTTCTTTCCATTTTCCAAGAACAGGCAGAGTTGTGTTTAAGAATACGTGTAACTGTAATTAGATACCTCAAAATCAAGAAGCTATCACAGATTTCATTGAAGATACATTCCATAACTGTTGAGAGTTGCATGTTACTGGAATAAAATGTGACAGAGAATGGAAATACCGTTATTTAAGTTAAAGCCTTTCAGGTGGAGAAAAGGACATTAAAGAAAGCAATTTTGTACGCATTGTGCACATGGGAATGGCATGAGAACCAGATAGGAATGTGAATAGAGGCAACACAAGTTTTGTCCATCTGCTATTACAGAGACTACCAAAGATGGCGATGGATGAAGTTGCTTGCTGTATTTTTCTGTCTTATTTGCCACAGTCGTGTCATTGTTTTGCCATTTTCTTGTTCTTGATTATAAAAACACGTTGTCGTAATTACAAATTGTGTTATCGTATCGAAAATTGTGATTTATTTTGCAGAGTTTACTTGTAAAATCTGCTTGCTTATGGTCAACAACTTGGTCGATAACAAGTCATTGTGAACCAGTGGACCTGTATTGATACAATGACAGGTTGTTGTTAGTGTTGTCAGGAATTATGTTTCAGATGCTCCACACTCTACAATGAAACGAAGGTTCATGTGGGCAAGGAAGACGTCATTCAAGATGAGCGACAGAACATGAACACTATCTTCCACGTCAACGCATCACTCATCCATAAATGCCATATGCTTCAAGGTCAAATCAGGCTCGAAGTGGAACAAGACATCGAAGGATGTTGAATTGAACCATAATTGGGCTTTGTGAGAGTGGCATATTTTTTAGGGTTGTGGGTTCACATAACTATGCCATATATTTCTAGCGTGACGATGACACGATCATAATACAATTAATACGAAAATTTCACTTTGCGCCCATTAAATATGAATAACAAAACAAAGTTCATTATAAATAAGAGGCATGCTCTTGCTCTGGTCCACCATTACAGAAATGGGGCACTTCATGATCCTCTTTTCAAACCATTTAAAATCATGTGCAACCAAATAATATGAAAACTATACACGACTTCCCATAATTCAGCTTTTATATCTTTCTTTTCATTCTTGGTTTCGTACCCAGTAATTTGCAGCAGAAAATTTCATCCATGTTGCATTGTGTCTACATCGCAACTTGCAACTTTACCTGTTAAAAAATCCGAAATTCGACCTCTTAATGATTCGACTATTAAAAGGACAATAACTTATTATATACGTCCTTTAACATTCATTGCTGAATTCAGTAAACATGGTCATCACCGATAACAATTCATTGAGATTTTGAATACCAGACATGAATCATGAGTTCATGAATCATAAAGAGGGAGTCGGTGAATTGAAATAAGTAGAACTTGTTTGTAAGTAGTTGTTGAGGTGAATTTAATATGCATGAATACCGCTATGATTGAGAACTCTATTAATTTTATTTTTACTATATCGAATAGTGACAGATTATTGCCTAATCTCGGGTTGTCGATCTCCAGATTCATTCATTTTCTTCTTACGACCAGGCATCAAACACTGTTAGTATTGCCATTTCATTGCCTAAATAAGCAAGATACCCTAAATAACCAAACACAGATACCCGTACTACATCAAATGGTAATTATTTATTACATCTTTCAAAAACAATAGTATGACGTTACCGAAAAAGATTAAACAAAGTTGTCTTTTATTCTGTTTACATAAGTAATGATCAAATGCACTGCGACAAAGAAGGTGATTGAGACAATTAGCTAGCTAAGCATGGAAATAATATAGAGATGATTACGTTTTAATATTAATATTCATGTAGTTATATGTTGTGATCAAACATCAAACAGATGTTGCCAAGGAAGAACGTAGCAATCATGATAGTGGTAAAGGAAATCTGATATAACAAGTTAAGAACCAAGTTGTGCTGTTTAGCTAAGCTTTTCCTCAAAACTCAGAAACGTTATTGAGTTCATGATATGATTGACAGGAATGATAATTGTAGATATTATATTCGTGAAGTTTAATTAAATATTGGCACGTATAGGCATGTAAAGACAATAATGATCATAAAATGGTATTATAAGTAAGAGAATGATCGCAGTTCAATAACTAAACTGAGTTATTGTAGAAAAACGAAAAAAAAAAATGGAGTAGAATTGAATTAGGGTTGTATCCCTCGTGACAGAAACATCATGTGAAGAGACGAAGTAAAGTGAAGCAAAGCATATAAGTAGGAGGATCTTGCATGCTCTACGATTTCAGTTCAAGGATTGTAATCGTATTAATGATTTTTTTATTAAATATTATTATTTATAATATGAATATTATAAAATTAAATTCATATTATTTGTGTTATATCTACTAGTGCACCACTAATTATCTTATCGTATAAGAATTTATCAATCCTACTCGAATGTTCATTTCTCTAATAAATAGCAATTGTGTCATCTTTTTAATGTGTTATTTTATTTTATGAGTATTTAAATTCAACCCTCGAATCCACAAAGAAAAATTTTCATAAACTAAAGGACCAAACTGTAATTTTATTAGATATATATCAATTTTGGTCGAATAATGTGTAATAGTATATCAGATATAATTGAATAACAACTAAATTGATGGAATTAAACCTATGTTGTGGCTTCGTTGACATTGTGTATATCATAAGGGGGTTGGGTTGACTTCTCAGTTCTCAATATATTTATATTGAAGGTTTATTTTCGATTTTAAGTTTACCTTTAAATTATATTTTGAGTTAATTTAATTTTTTTAGTAGTTTTGTGTGTAATTACGAATCATTGTCTAAATTTGGGCTTTTAAAAGACTAATCAACGGCAGCGTGCATGGTATAACAAATATAGAACGTTAAATTCGAAAAATAATAAATGAAACGACGCAGTTCAATAACTAAACTGAGTTATTAGATATATTGAGAGCTACTTGTGTAAATCATACTATAATTTAACTAAAATAATATCGTTTATATACATTATAAATTTCTTTTCTTTTTTTTATTTATTTCTCTATTTTCTCACTTCAATCTAATGTCGTTTTAATCTCAAATTTATACTTTACAACCCACGTCAACAAATCGTTGAGTCATATATAGTTCTGTTAACGAATACATGAACAAGCACCTGATATTATAAAACAATTCATATATTATATCCAAAATTAATTCAAAATTTTGATTTGAATTAAAATACAATTTCAACTTAAAATTTAAGTTGGAAAATGAACCCTACCCATATTTTATTCGTGGACGATGGATCTCTGTGTTATCCTTAGTCAATACTTATCCATTAATCTACGAGCTGTAGTTACTATTTTCGTCTCTGTATTCAATAAGAAAGAGAAGCAAAGTTACATTCTTTGCATCGTTATCTATGGATACTTATCTGTGCTTTGACCCCTCATTTAATTCTCTTCCACCAACGTATTCTCTGTCTCCACAAAAATGTCATTGCTTCCATTTGACTCGACATTCCTGCAACTAGAATCCACATTTCTCATGCTTCTCTGTGCTTTGCTTGCTCCAATTTGGCATTCCTTACCATACATATCCAAAACACGTCCCAGACAATTGTTTCAAAATCATCTGGGCTTAATCAACCTTCGTTTCCTTGCGGATTTAATCAAAGTTTGCTGCCGAAAATTACGCGGATTTAATCATCTGGTCGTCCAACTATATGAATGCGTAGGTGTGACGGCAATGGATATGAAATGGCGTATTAAATATCAGGGCTTGTATGGAGTATCTGTGTGAATATGACAAAGCATACAATACTTCAATGTATGAAGGTAATGGAAAGAGGCATGCTATCAAACGGACCCACACGATCCCAATAGAATAGCCTAAAAACTAGAGGCCAAACGTTTCGGATAATGACTACAAAAGATCACCAAGTTCCTTCAGTTCTCGACTTTCCATAGGGTCAAACTCCAGCTACTTTAACTTGGGAATGCCAATGGGAACGTAACTTATCTTTGATATGTCATAGTTGGTTATGTCATTTTGTAAAGTGTGGCCATGGCCAACCATTTTTGAACCGTCAAAATATACTATTTAGGTAGGTTGATCTTAACAGAAGTATTGTGGTACCAACAATTGCAAAGCTGGTTAGTAACTTAGCAAGTGCAACAAGTGGGCATCACCTTTCACATAAATGTAGGAATTGGCATGTTTTGATGCCTGAATTGGGTCTTCAGCTTTGGAAATATTAGCTCGTTCTGTGTCTATTTGTCGTATCAGAAGTTGCCGGGTTCAATTATCGTGAGAAGACTAAAAGTAAACAAATTTAAAGTAGTACAGAAGCATACGCAACAGGACAATACTAGTAAAAGTAAAAATACTGCAAAACGAGACATAGCAAAAGAGCGGCTCTACCCTTCATCCCGCTTTGTCTTCTCACTCACCCACCATTACTTCATTGAGCAAAATAAAGAAAGAAAAAGGGAGATAAAGAAAAGGTTAAAGAAAAATTGAAGTGAACTAACTGATTTTATTCTATGTTTGCTCTTTTCTCTTTTTCTTTATTTTATATTCTATCTTTTTTTTTCTGGGTCAGTTTG
The DNA here is from genome assembly GCA_948193385.1 of Breynia disticha f. nivosa. Lineage (NCBI taxonomy): Eukaryota > Viridiplantae > Streptophyta > Magnoliopsida > Malpighiales > Phyllanthaceae > Breynia > Breynia disticha. The sequence continues at coordinate 13,827 of CANYCX011300963.1, forward strand.
CTTTGGTTTTATATAATTTTGTTGGTATGAAGGTTCCATATTGTCGCCTTTTTTGCTTTTTTTTTATAAAACAATGTAGCAACTAATATGAGCGTCATCATGATTTCTTTTTTCAAAACAACATATCAAATTTGATGGAAAAGATTGATCGAAAGGCTAAAGCCAACAATTACTAGTATTCTTGAGCAAATTTTAATGCTTAATCATGATCAAACATTCTTTAATGTAAGTCCAATTACGCCAACTCTTCTTCTTCTTTTTTTTAACCATAATTTTCCAGAAACCATAATGCAAGCGTTATCCGAAATAATTGCGCGTAAAGTGTTTGTAGGTGGTTTTTTAAGTTTGTTGTCAAATCTCAAGGCTCAACTTTAAATAGGCGGGTAGAAACTATCAAGCTGGCCTGCGGTAGGGACAAAGGAAATTTTCAGTGGAACGGTAAAATGCGTAGAAATCGGAAAAAAAACAATGGTACAAACACTATGCTCGGTAAACACTCCTACTGGAAGACGAAAGTTAGGGGAGCAAATGAGATTAGATGTCCCAATAATCCTAACCTTAAACAATTGATATTAGATGATGTGTATATCGACCCGTGCAGTACTATAACTAACGTGTTAAATATCCCGCTCGGAGAATAGCAGGAATTTTAGTATGATGAGAAGTTTTACAAATTCTCTAACAAATTACATCATACATATATAGCTCAATTTAGAAAAATGAAATGTAAAAGTTTGAAAAGATTTACTGAAAAAAAAAATGAACTAAGCAATCTTATAATGTGTATTAATTAATTAATTAATCAAATAAAACAATTGGTTTCAGGTGACGTAGCAATAGTTTATATATATGAGACTTTTGATTTATACATTTGGTTGGTTGATGAATGTGAACTCTTGAATTAAATGCATCCTAATTACACAATTTCGATCCATAACACATCCTAAATTCGATCACTATCAATATGGTAACATTTAATGATTACTTTTAATGAAAATTAAAATGCAATCCTATCCACTTCATAACAGCACCATTCTGGAACAAAATCTTCTAAACACAATCTCCATTAAAGCGAACCATATATTTGCCTCTTCAATTTTCCTATCCACATTCAAAAGTGAATCGTAAATAAATTTTCGACGAATTTTAACGTAAATATTTTGATGAATTTTGTCAGAAATGCATTGCTATTTTGCGACAGAATTCGTTGGAATGAGCAGATACTTTGCCGACGAATTGGTTTTTGACTGGTGGCGACAATTTTCCGACGGATTTTAATAGTTTAATTTGGGAAAAAATGGTTTGAAGTCACGTTTTATTTTTCTTTTATGAGAATTGAAAATGTTAAGGCAACAACCCAACATTATCCACTAAGTTCATAATGCTTTCGATTAGGTGGATTGTAAAGGGGAAAATTAATGGCGAGTTAGATTGATGACTATCACCTGACGTGTATGACCTCTCAATTTCCACTTTCCAACTATTTTCGCCACTTATTCGACACGATTATAATACGATTAACACATATAGTTGATTTTAATCATGACCAATTAAAAAAATGTTTCAAGACAAATCGAGGAAACCATTTTGATTCCACTGAATATGGAAATAGTTTAAGACAGCTAAGTAACCTGTAAACAAGAAAACTGAATCACTCTCTCTCTATATATACCGTCTTCATGCCTGGTTACAACATCTCTATATTCTGCTTTCTTTACTCAGCCATTTATTTCTTCTCAAGCTTCTCATTTCTTCTCTCATCCGTTTATTTGTGTTCGTTGCTTTGAAACTTTAAACGTTAGCAAAGAAAGGAAAACATGCCAGCTGTGGGAATAGCTCCGACAGGCCCTGGCCGGGAATATCCCGGCAAACTCACCCCTTTTGTTACAGTAACGTGTATTGTTGCTGCCATGGGTGGTCTCATCTTTGGTTATGATATTGGTATTTCAGGTATTATTACATCTTTAACGTCAAAATTTACAACTCTACTGTGCAATCTGTAAAAGCATCAGCTGTATGTTAGAACAATATGTTTTGGTTTGAGAATGATGATTCTAACGAATTTGGTTATTTTGAACAGGTGGAGTAACATCTATGCCATCGTTCTTGAAGAAGTTCTTTCCATCAGTTTACAGGAAACAACAAGCTGATTCATCGACAAACCAGTACTGTCAATATGACAGCCAGACATTAACCATGTTTACGTCCTCACTCTACTTGGCAGCTTTACTTTCATCACTCGTAGCTTCCACTGTGACGCGTAAGCTTGGTAGGAAACTGTCCATGCTTTTTGGAGGTTTACTGTTTTTTGCTGGTGCCCTTATCAATGGCTTTGCAAAAGCTGTGTGGATGCTGATTCTTGGCAGAATCTTGCTTGGTTTTGGTATTGGGTTTGCTAATCAGGTAAATTTTTACAATAGCTTTATTGTTTTTCTTTGTTTAAATGTTGGTCTTTTTCGTTGGCTTGGATCTAAGAATTTTTATGTTGTTCTGGTTTTGGAGTTAAAGCTTATGTATGATGTCCAGATCTGTTTCTGCAAAGTTTCTGAGCATGATTCAGACATGTGGTTAATTTGGAAAAGACAAAATCATTTTTTCTCAGATTTTTTCTTTTGTTTTTATCTTTACCAATTATTTTGAATTCTAGTTCAGATCTTTTGCATTCAAACTGTTTATATTTCCTGGTAACTTTGGAAAAGAGAAGAAATTCTCATGGCAATGCAAGTCAAAAGAATCATTTGAATAAGAACAATAATGCCAAAGTTATAGACTTTATTGGTTATTTTAATTCACACTTGCCTTATTTTATTGTATATGACAGTTTATCAACGATTTTTTTCTTCGAAGTTTACTTTCTCATATCACGCCGTAGAGTAGAAAATATAGCAAGTTGAAAGCAACTCTATTGGTAATTTATGGCAGAAAACTGTATTCAGTTGTTTATTTTTCCAGACTTCATATGATATAATGACATCTGTTTCTACTCTGAAAAATATGACCTACTGGATAATTACTTGTGGTCCCTTCGAAAGTGATTAATGATTAAATTATCATTAAAGTGATTATAATTTTTTCGGTGATTACAGTCAGTACCACTGTATCTTTCCGAGATGGCCCCATACAAGTACAGAGGTGCACTCAACATTGGTTTCCAGTTATCAATTACAGTTGGTATCCTTATAGCCAACGTGTTGAACTATTTCTTTGCAAAGATTAAAGGTGGTTGGGGATGGAGACTAAGTCTTGGTGGTGCCATGGTCCCTGCAATTATAATCACAGTTGGATCATTAGTCCTTCCTGACACACCTAACTCCTTGGTTGAGCGCGGCCAGCACGATGAGGCCAGAGAGAAACTGAAGAGAATTCGCGGTGTTGATGACATTGATGCTGAGCTCAATGATCTTATTGTGGCCAGTGAGCAATCCCGAAAAGTTGAACATCCTTGGAGGAATTTGTTGCAGAGGAAGTACAGACCTCACCTTACAATGGCAATAATGATTCCATTCTTCCAGCAACTTACAGGCATCAATGTGATCATGTTCTATGCCCCTGTTTTGTTCAACACCATCGGGTTCGGTACTGATGCTTCTCTTATGTCTGCTGTGATAACTGGTGGAGTTAATGTTGCTGCAACATTGGTTTCAATCTATGGTGTTGATAAGTGGGGTAGGAGGTTTTTGTTCTTGGAAGGAGGAACTCAAATGTTGATTTGCCAGGTAATTAACAAATCAATTCCTCTGTGAAGTCAAGATTACCAAATTGGAAATTATGAACTCAATTGGGTTTTATTGATTAATCATGCAGGTTGTTGTGGCTGCTTGCATTGGAGCCAAGTTTGGACTGAATGGAGATCCAGGGCACTTGCCACAATGGTATGGCATAGTTGTGGTGGTCTTTATCTGCACATATGTTGCAGGGTTTGCTTGGTCATGGGGTCCATTGGGCTGGTTGGTGCCAAGTGAGATTTTCCCATTGGAAATCCGTTCTGCAGCTCAAAGTGTTAATGTATCAGTGAACATGCTCTTCACATTTGCAGTAGCACAGATTTTCCTGACAATGCTTTGCCACTTGAAATTTGGACTCTTCCTTTTCTTCGCATTCTTCGTGGTGCTGATGTCCATCTTTGTTTACTTGTTCTTGCCCGAGACAAAGGGAATCCCAATTGAAGAAATGAGCCAAGTATGGAAGACTCACTGGTTCTGGTCTAACTATGTTCTTGATTCTGATTTCCCAACTGGAAATGGACACTATGAGATGAGCAAAACTAGCCAGGTCCCTAAGAATGTCTAGTTTCTTCATCTGCAACTTCTTTTTGGGTAGGAGTAAATACTACTGGTTGATGTTTCAAAAAGGGGTTAAAATTTAAGTGGTGGTGGGTTTATTTCAAACAATAGATGATTTGAGATTTCTATGTTAATTTAAATTTCAGTGTATAGTGGAAAATTAATACTTATGTTGATTGATTATGAATTATCAAATGCTTTGTTTTGCATCTGAATTTTCATAGGAGAAGTTCCACTGTTAAGATCACAGAAATTCATAAAAGACGATCAGCTTCCGATAAGTGGATCAAATATTGCCAACTCCCTTTCACATGCTTTTGCCTATCTGCGGGAATTTTCTCCTCTTTTTGTAGACGACGCAATTCGTATTAAATTCTAACGAGTCATAAACGGATCGACTCATTTACACTGAATTCAAACTCGTATATCTTCATGTTGTATCGTGTCAGTTTGACGAATTGTATCAGTTTTTTCTGTGTCTACCTTTTTGGCAATAATGAGTGTTGTGAAAGCTTTCTGTGACAATGACAATGCAACGGTGAAGTGATAAATGGTTGGAGCAAGATGTGGATAACATGAACATATGCCAAAGAATTATGTGATAAAATCTGTATGAATTATGAATTTGGTCACGGCCTTTGCACTGAAACAAGTGAGAATCACATGACAAAACTTTCGAAACTCTTTTTTTGGTATGGATTAGGATGTAATGGATAACTGGGATTTTATTTCTTGGATTGAGATGAAGCTGAGAATCATGTGGTTGATAGGTATGGCAAATTTGGATTCAAGTTGGTTCGAAAGTTACATGTCCTCCGCACACATAAGATTTGTCATTGGATTAGCCAAAATGTAGCTCCGCAGACCTTGTCAGCTTCAACGTTAAGATATAATGAATTTCACTCTCACTTAGGGTAGACATAACCAAACTAAACTGAATCGATCGAATTTGATTTTTCGATTTATTTAGTTTATTTTGTTTTATTAATCCGCTTATTCGGTTTGATTGCAATTTTAATTTCTATACGAACTGACCGACCAACAAATCTAGCTAACCGAAAAAGTTTATGTGAATTGATGCGTAAACATATACATGGCTCTATTAACAATAGATTTTTTCAAATCAATTGAAAATTTGAAAGTAAATTTAATATTTTTTATTTTTTTAAAGTTAAAAATTCTCTAATTTGTCTATTATACCATGATTATATTAACAATTATTCATACACAATGTTTTATTATTTTCAATTTCTCGTCTTTTTTCATTATAAATTCAAATTTAAATTCAGAATTCTCTTAAAATGTTTATTTGCTTTATTATTTTTTAAATATATTTTAGTTTAACTTTTAAAATAAAAAATATTTTCACCAAATATTTAAATCAAATAATTAGTTAAAAAAACAAAACAGTTATACATTTTTTACAATTTACATCAAATGATAAGTGAAGTATGATGAATCTCATGGTATAACATAATGAGGGATTTATGACTAAAAAAATATAATAAATAAAAAAATTAATAAAAAATTCATGTAGCATCTTGATAAATATCTTGACTAGTGACGTCTTAAACGACCAACAAAATGCATGAACGACCAACAATCGTGATGTATCTCCACAATTCCATTCTCTCGGGCTTCACACTTCGCAATGGAATATTTCAAACTCAAACTTATGTTTTTTGTCTAAACCACAAGATATTTGGATACTTCAGACTAATCTTCAGACTAATCTCAAACTCGAGATCTCTGGCTAAGTTATAACAACTTCACGCCAGTTATTCTACACGCTAGGTGGTAAACTCAAGCTTATGTAGCATATTACATTTTCTCTTACATAATTAAAAAGCAATATTTGTTATTTAGTTTATTAGAAGCCTTGACAAGTTTTTTCATATTGTATTGTCTTCCCGTGTAGTATAGTCTTCTCTTTTCGTCTACACGAGAAAACAACAAAAATATTATTCCAATTTATAATTTATGCATTAAAATTTTTTAATTTAAATATTATATCTCTTACAAAAAATTTTGGATCCGTCAATGGATAAAAGTGTATTCCTTAACCGACCCTATATAAACAACTTTAATTACCGACTATATATAAACAACTTTAATTCTTTAGTCACCATTATGGGTACGCAGCTGCGTTAAAATTTGGTTGGGAGAGCTTTGCCACCCTTGTGGTCCTGCCCGGCTCGAACGAGGATTAGTCTGGGGTGCCCAGAATATTTCGTGGTTCAGCCAAAAAAAAAACAATCTGCTTAAAATGCCAACGACATCTCATCCAAACACAAATACCAGTCGTCCAAAAACTGGGCCGAGTGTTCATGAAATAGCCCAACAACTTCCAGTCTTAACCAAATAGAACGGCACAACCAGTAACACGACACCACATTAACTACTCGTGACGCGGTCACCGTAACACTAACTTTTCCCCCTTTCCGGAATTAACTAACTAAAATTCCAGCGATGATTAACTACACTACAATCAATCTCAACCGTCCAATTCCAACGACGCCGTTTCAGTTTTCCCTCTGTTACTTAAAAAACGATTCTCTGCTGTCAGGTCTCTTCATTAAACCTCTCTATCATAAATTATATATGGTATTCATTACTACTTAAAACCTCTATTAATTGTTTCTTTGTTCCGAGATGAGTGATAATTGGAGTTCAGGCTCTTGTAAGTTTTTGTATTTCTCCACTTACTACTTTTACTTTTCTACTTTAATTGTATGGATGTTTGTTGTTGATAGATTTTGAGTGACTTTATTTTGTGGATTGAATATAGCGGAATTGTTATTAAGTTGTGTTTGTTGTTGTTAGTGATGATTGGTTTCTCTAATAATGTTGAGTAAGTCGTAGAAAAGAGGCTATTGAATTGAGGAAATGACTAGTTTGTTTAGATTTTAGACCATTTGGTGGTTTGATTGCATTGGCTTAAGCTCAATGCACTTTTGATTTTCAGAAGAGAAGTTGTCATGGTACCTCTTCGATCAAACTGTTCAGTTATTAGCTTTGTTGTTTGAGATGAAATGCAGTAGCTGAAGCAAGCTCTGCCGGCGAACCACTGAAAAAGAAGGATGAGCTTTATGTGGTATGTTCTCATCTGTTCTTGGATAAACAACTTGGCTAGTCAGATCAAGTATCCTGTTTTCTTTTTCTTTCCTTTCATCTGGCTCAACTTTCTTTCTGTAGTCTTCATTTTGATCCAATTTTGATATTGTACCATCCAATTAAATAGTTTTGGCGTTCAACTGCAAAGTTCTTCGATGCAGATTGTTGTTCAATACGAAAATATGTGAAACTAAATACAAAAGGAAAAACTTGTCACTGCTGTGTTTCAAATTTGAATATATGAATTTCATTTAAGTAATTCTAACAATTTATGTATCCCTTATAAATTCTCTGAGAGAAGGGGAAACTTTGGCAATGTTTCATCTTGTACATACTGTTTTTTCAGGTAGGTTTTGCTCTTGTTGTTGGAGGAGATTGTATTAGGTGCTATGGGCTGCCCAAATTGGAAGATTGCTGTTTCTGACGATTCCATCCCTGAATCCCAGAGACACAAAAGTGCATCATCCATTTCAGGCATTGTTATGGTAGCACATATTGGCTGCGGAACATGTGCGAAAATTTATTTAACGTTCTGGATACATCCGGGAATTAATACCGTTATCAAGTTTATAAAATGCAACGAATAATCCAGAAAGTGTTGGTGACAAAGAAATTGATCTTTTGAGTGCCTGTTATGGAAGGTTTGATTATTAGTATGTCTTTGTTATTCTGCATATCTTTTTTATTTGAATCTCAACTGCTTTAATTTTAAGGTTTGGGATGATGTGAAAATTTCTGGTACACAATCGTCAATAACATAGTCATCTGTGGTTCTGTAATTTGGAAATATTGTTGTCTCTAAATCACAATTCTTGTTGAATGCTATTGCAGCAACGATTGTGGAGCCATTTTCAAGCTTTCTTGATTCAAACGTGAAAGAGGAAAGAGCACACACACAGTGTGTTTGGGTTCTGGGAAAAATGAAACACTCTAGCGGGAATACAAAAAATGAAAACAACCAAATAAGTCTCCGACGCAAACAACTTGTCGTCAGAGTTTCTATGCTGTCGTCTGCTTTATTCTCTAGCTTCTATGATGTCGTCTGCCTTATTATCTAGCTTCTATTCTGTTGTCTGCATTATACTCTTCAATATTTTCCCAGGCATCTAGGTAGGTGAAGTAACTGGAGAACTGCATAAGCTTCTGAAGCTTTCCACGAGAACATGCATTTGTATTGTGACAGCAATTTACAAGCAAACTTGTCTCTTTTTTTGTCATCTAAAATAAAATTCAGGGTGTGGAGATCGTGTCTCAGTTCATTAATAGAGAAAGTCACTAGTCTCAATGGTATTTACATATGTCTCACTTCAAGAGGACTAACGGAGATTTAAATCTTAGATTGTCAAGAATGAATGTCTTGTTATTACCGCTAACTAAACTCTCGAGTTCGTCAGCCTAATTTGTGGACAGGAAACCATAAAGAACTTATTATGGAGACTGCTGGCCTGCTACAAGATTGTCATGGTGTGTTCTTAAATCATATCTTCCGTGAAGCAAATCAAGGAGCGAATTGGCTAGCCAAACAGGGGGCCACTCTAGAGTTTGGCATTCAAGAACTCAATGTACTACCTTATTCTCTTTTACAGATTTTATATCATGATAAACTGGGACTGGTTCCCTATGATGTAAAGGTTGACCATTCAAGCAATAATAGTCATTACCCTCCACTTATTACTGAGGCCAGCCTAGCTGGGTTGAGTGATAGTGGTGTCACTCGACTGCGGGTTCAACCTAGTTGATTCGGCGATCGGGTGGGGTGGTCTTTTATCAAAAAAAAAAAAAACTCTCGAGCTTAGCAAACTTGTGTATCTAATAATGCTTCTTTTTATCATTCATTTTCTAAAAGAAAAAGGCATATGTGGTGTGGAAACAGGCCTTCATGCTTGAATGTGTGGTGAGGAACATCTATCCAAGCTCTGTGGATAATATTATTGTAGATTAACTAAGCAATAATCCAAGATATTTTTGGTGAAGTAATCATTTGCATATTTAAAATCTAAAATATATAACGTAAATAATACGAATTTAATTTTTATAACATTTATATAATAAATAATGATATTTAATAAAAAAATTATTAATATAATTATAACCCACTAATTTAAATTGTCGCCTCTATAAATAATTAAGAAAGTAGGATGCCCTATTAGCTGTTAGAGATAGTATAGTTATAGAATTCTATTCTCAATATAATTCCACAATGTACTCGACTTCCATTCAGATCACATCACTGTAACTCTATATAAACATTACATGAGATCAATAAATTAACGTTTTGATGCCAAAGATCTTTCATGGTATCAGAGCCACGAATCTCTTAACCGAGTAAACGTTCAAACCCTAATGGAGAACACAATCGTCGTTCCCACAACCACTGCACCACACGATGCAGCCCCATCTAGCATACCTTATATTTCCATTCCAATTAAATTAAACTCCACTAATTATTTACTTTGGCGTGCACAACTTCTTCCTCTTCTTCGTGTTTACAAGCTCATCGATCATGTTGATGGTTCACACCCTCGACCACCGTCCACCATTGATGACAAACCCAACACAGATGCTGTAGCGGCATGGTTTCAACGTGATCAATTAGTTTTAAGTTGGATTATCTGTTCCGTTTCTGAATCATTATTACCGCAACTAGTTACCGCTGAAACAGCCCTTGATGCATGGACTCGCCTAGCCTCGACCTACGCTTCTGGCTCCAGAACACAAATCCGAAGTCTGCGTGATCAACTATCCACTTTAACTCGAGGTACTGACTCTATTTCCTCTTATATGCAGAAAGCGAAGACTCTTGCAGATCAGCTTGCCACATTCAATGCTCTTGTTCATCCCGATGACCTGAACGACTACATTACAGCAGGCCTTGGCACCGAATACAGACCTTTTGTTCGTGCCCTCCATGCTCGCCATGACTCCATCTCTTATGATGATCTTTTTGGCTTACTCTTAAGTGAAGAGATTCAGTTGAAGCGTGATGAAACCCCAACCATCTCACCAACAGCGCAGCTTTCGACAATCTCCTCCTCACCCACCATAATGACGTCCTCCACTCCACCAGCTACTGCACCCACAACCCACTTTTCTTCTCGGGGACGTGGCTTTCGAGGCAGGAGCCGGGGTCGTGGTCGTGGTCGAGGTCCGTACTCCTCCAATCAGCCCTCTACAGCTCCTTATTTTCCAACACAACCGTTCTCACCAAACACCTCCACGATAAACTATAACATACATTGCTACACCTGCCAAGGCTTCGGCCATACATCTCGACAATGCCCATCTATGAAACCGCCAACTCCCCCTTATTCTCATGCTGCTTTCACCTCTCCATATCGCTCTCCTCAAAATTGGGTCGTGGATTCGGGAGCTTCACATCATCTGACCTCAGATCTTGATAACTTAGCCATTCATTCCGAATACTCGGGTCCTGATGAAGTCACAATTGGCAATGGTAAAACCCTTCCAATCTCTCGTCATGGTTCTTCTGTTTTGCTTTCGTCTAATTCTGTTCCTCTCCATATGTCCAACATTCTTCATGTTCCGCATATTTTTCACAATCTTTTATCCGTCTATGCTCTAACCAAGTCTAACAATGTTTCAGTTGAATTCTTTCGTGATCATTTTTATGTTAAGGATATCACAACAGGGAAAATTCTTTGTCAAGGAGTCAATAAGGATTGCATCTATTCTTTACTGCTTCAACGTCAACCTTCAGTTCAGTCTTCTCCTATGGCTCACGTCGCTTTATCAACGTGGCATCAGCAACTGGGTCATGCCAACTTCCGTCTTGTTCAACGTGTTCTTAAAGAACACAATTTACCTTATTCTAGTTCTAGAACATCTCAATTATGTCATGGTTGTTGTGTCGGTAAAAGTCACAAATTACCTTTTCCAGTTTCGTCTTTTGTAGCCCGTAGGCCTTTACAGTTAGTTTGTAGCGATGTTTGGGGTCCTTCTCCAGTCCCCGCTATTGATGGTTCTCGTTTTTACATCTTATTTCATGATCATTATTCCAAACATTCTTGGATTTACTTTCTCAAACATAAATCTGAAGTTCTGAATGAATTTATTAAATTTCACCATTACGTAGAACGTTTCTTTGGCACAAAATTACAAACTTTTCAATCTGACTGGGGTGGTGAATTTCAGGCTCTTTCGTCTTATTTGGCTCAACATGGCATAGTTCATCGTAGCTCTTGTCATGTGCAATTTGATGAACTCGTTTTCCCTTTTTCAGGTCTGGCGTCAGAAAAATCATCCATTGAAGTCTCCAAATCCACGACCCAACCTGCTGTCCTGTTCCCTCTAGTCTCACCAATGCCTATCCCAGCTAGCTGTTCAACACAACCCACGTCCTCACCGTCTCCACCATCCCAAACTCCACCACGCCAGCCTATTCCCAACCCACCAACCTGCCAAGATTCTGAACCTCCAGCATCCAACCTGCTGCCTCGCTCCTCCACTCCTTCGGCTACTGCATCGACCGCACCAACCTCGACTCCACCACCAACACGTCCAGGTGCTCGGCCCCAATTTCCAACTTCACCAGGCCTCAACCTCATTGTGGATCTCACTCAGCCATCTACACAATCTCCCTCGGAACCCAGCACCAAGATTCATCCCATGGTTACTCGCAGTCAAACAGGTTCCCTCAAACCTCGAAATTTTTCTGCCATTTTACCTGATGAAAACGCTGCACCTACATCCTTTATACAGGCCAATAAACACTTACATTGGCGTAAAGCTATGTTTGAGGAATATGACGCTTTAGTTCGCAACGACACTTGGGAACTTGTCCCACCATCACATGCCTCCAATGTAATCGGCTGCAAGTAGGTCTTCCGTGTTAAACGCAAGCCGGATGGAACTCTTTCTCAATACAAAGCTCGACTCGTCGCCAAGGGATTTAACCAACGCCCAGGATTGGATTACAAAGACACTTACAGCCCAGTCATCAAGCCAACCACGCTTCGTCTCATTTTATCACTGGCGGTTTCCCACAATTGGACCACTCAACAACTTGATTTCTCAAATGCATTTCTCAACGGAACCTTGGATGAAATTGTCTTGATGAAACAACCAACTGGATTCGTGGACTCCAGTCGACCACACCATGTTTGTCGTCTCAAAAAATCGCTATACGGACTTAAACAAGTTTCGCGCGCTTGGTTCATTTGTCTTCGCAACACTTTGTTATCCTACGGCTTCTCTGCTTCCCGTACAGACCAATCGCTGTTCTTCTACAACAACAATGGTATCTGCGCATATTTTCTTGTCTATGTAGATGACATCATTTTTAGAAGCTCATCTCCTCAGTTTGTTTCCAACGTCATTCACCACCTCCAACAACAATTTGCACTAAAGGTACTCGGCAAACCTCAATATTTTCTGGGAATTGAAGCTCATTGGGATGAGAATGGCGTCCTTCTCACTCAGGAAAAATATGCAACTGACATCCTTGCTGATCTGAATATGAGTACCTCCAAACCCTTCGGCACTCCAGCTACTACCAGCATTCCAAAATCGTCTACTGCCACTGCTACTGACGACATGAATTCCACCTTTGATCCAACTTTATATCGCCAAGCAGTCGAAAGTCTCCAATACCTATGCATTACTCGGCCGGATCTCTCGTTTGCTGTCAACAAAGTCTCCCAACACATGCATGCACCAACACTCGGAAACTGGGTTGCAGTCAAGCGTATTCTACGCTACGTTTCTGGAACAAAAACGCTGGGGCTCTACTTACAAAAATCTGCCCATATCTCACTTTCTGTTTACTACGATGTCGATCTTGGTGGCAACAAAGAGGATAGAAAATCCACATCTGGCTATGCAATCTATCTTGGACCAAATTTAATCTCATGGAGCTCCAAAAAGCAACGCGCAGTATCCCGATCCTCTACGGAAGCCGAGTATCGGGCCCTTGCAACTTCAACCAGCGAACTCCTATGGCTTATGTCCTTATTAAAAGAAATCGGCTGTCCAACTAGCACTACACCTATACTATGGTGCGATAATTTGGGAGCAACTTACCTTTCTGGAAGTGCAATTTTTCACTCAAGATCGCGTCATCTAGAAATCGAATTCCACTTCGTTCGTGATTTAGTCTTGAACAAAAAGCTCCAAGTTCGTTACATCTCTACAGATGATCAGGTTGCATACTTGCTTACAAAACCACTGCCGAAACAGAAATTCGAATCTCATCGTTCCAAGCTCATGCTCCGTTTCCGATCGCATAAGCTTGAGGGGA
>CANYCX011301162.1:0-19189 GCA_948193385.1 Breynia disticha f. nivosa
AAAAAATACTAAATACATACGTAAATTATTTTTTGGTTCTTCGGTTCGGAACGGTTCGATATGGTTTGGTAAAGTACGGTACAATTTTCGGTATGGTTATTCTCTAATATCCAAAACCGTCTCGTATATAATTTTTAGAACATTTTGGTACGGGAAAAGTCAAAATCAATAGTTTTTTTGGTTCAAAAACATTCAAGTTGGTTTTTCCGTTTAGTTTGGGAATCACCAAGATCTGCGCTTAGCCCTACAAGATGTTAATGTCATGTTGACACAAAGGCAAAATGGGTAGGCAAACGGTTTGTACACTCCGTTTGGCAAACCGTTTCGACCTGACAGTTTTTAAAAACAAAAATGCATTTATGAGAAAGGAAAGAAAGAAAAAGTCATATAGGAACCCGAGACACAACCTATTCGAAAAACCCTCTCCTAAGCCCCAAGAGACACTCCAAAGACCTTCCAAACACTAATCCTTTCCACCCACACTTAAATTTCCATAACCAAATGTGGAATCAACCATCTAAGCGAATTATCCACTTAGCTATGGTTTGAGGAAAACTTTCGAGAAAGGTAAATATCTAACCCTATAGTAGAATTAGTGGGAAATGAAGGGAAATTTGTGTGGTTTAAAAGGGTTTTATTGTAGTTTCCATAAGGGTAAACATTAAAAACAAAATCGTGAGACTGAGGGAAGATTGAGTATTTTAGGGATAGTGCGGAATTTGGGGGTTTCGTTTAATTAGAGATGTAAATGAGAAAGTAGGTGGAGTACATTGTGTGTGACGTGAAATGTGGTTGAATTTGTGCAGGAGGTAACATTTGAAACCCGAATCAGAGTTGAGCATCGAGCCGACTTTACAAATTTCAAGGTAACTACATCAAAACACAATTACTTTGGTATGTCTTGCATTTGTATAGTTAAAATACATGATTAATGCTATATCTATTGAATCGGTAGGAAACATGTGTCATTAAAGGACTTATTTATTTAGGGCCACATTGTGTGATTTTACTTGAAATTGTATGAGTTTTGACATGTTGGATGTGATATGGAGTCTTGCATGATTTTGTGATAAAATGCTTGCATTGCAGTTACTCATATCATTATTGGCATAGCGTGAGCATCAATGTATGTTCATGATGAGGAAAAAGAAAAGGGGATTGGCCCAAAGAGCAAGAGCTCTAAATATATAAAAGGGGATTGGCCTAAAAGAGCAAGAGCTCTAATATATGAAAGGGGAATTGGCCCAAAAGCGCGGGAGCTCTTCGATATGTAAAAAAAGGAGGATTTGCCCAAAATGAAAAAGAGAGAGATCTCTGATGTAACATTCCTAAAACCTTATTGTTAAGTAAACTAAGATATGATTAGGATAATTAATGAAATTAATCAAAAAAAGAGGTAAAATATAAGTTAAATAGGCATATTACATATAAGTTAAGAGTTATATGTATTAAGGATTCGACATAATGAAGTTTGGATGTGAAATTGAAAAGGAAACGACTCAAAAACACCCAGAGTGTACTTGCGAGACTCAAAATTAAAACCAATATTTTCCAAATATTCAAAACCAACCATGATTTTAATTTCAAATCTAAAAAATAAAGAAACATTTATTCAAACCTTTCAAAGAGTTGCGATACAAACATGGATATAGAAATGAGTTATTAAACAATAAAGGTGAAATGTAAAAGTAAATACATTTGTTTAATCATCTTTTCATAACAATCCACATTTGTGAAATACGTGTTCGAATCCTCCTCGCGGCAAATCCTGCTATACCTGCACAATCATTTAAAACAAACAAAAGGGGTGAGTATAAAGATATACTCAGTAAGTGCACTCAATTTAAGTTTAAATGAAGTGTAGGGGTCCAGTTAGCACAATCGTCTAAAGAACACAAGGACGTGTTCACACCTTCATCCCCAATATTTAGTTACTATATTGAACTTCAATTTCGTTTATATTCAACTTAATATTCAACACGAGGACGTGCTGATCAGTACAAGGATGTACTATTCTCAAAAAAGCCTATTCATATTCTGTTCAAGATAATTAGCACACATCATTCTTTATCTTATTTCAATTGTTTCATAGGCTATTCCCTATTTGTTTCTCATATATTTATCTTCTTTTAGCACACAAAACATCTTAATAATATAGCACACAACTATCACAATCTAGCAAACAGCCTCAATACGATCACACAGATCAATCATATGTAATATCGAACCATACAGGTAACGATCAGAAGAAACTCATAGAGAGAAATAATCAAAAAGAAAATAGAATTCAATCATCTTTATCTCACACAGAGATCAATATCTTTCATTTAATATCGAACACAGCAGAATACAAACCACACAGGTTCAACAATAACAATTCTCAATCATACATATAAGACTATAATGTATGAAGTGCAATGAAATGTAATTTCACACAGACTGACCCAGATATTATCCACTATCGCACACAGCAGTGGAAATCATCCTCTATCGCACATAGCAGAGGTAAGGCATATAGCCTGAGCACACAGCTCTAAGCATATAGCTCGTAAATATGGACTATCACACCAGCAGTCCAAGATAACACACATATATGCAATATATAAATGTATGAATGTCATTTATAATATCGGCACACAGCGTAGCAATGACATTCACATCAACACACAACATAGCTTACACAGAGCATCTTAAATACCACATAGGTGTAGCTCACACAAAACATAATACCAATCCACACAGGATATAATCTCACACAGCCCATTCATTCAATCGTATGACACAGATACTAATCACACAGAATCATATCACAAATATAAGCACACAGCTCGTATCAATTATATCCTCGCACACAGCAATAAGAAAACATATTAACAATACCACACAGGTAAAAAAATCCATTTCATCTCAATCATATTCACTATGATTTTTCTAGCAAACTCAACATTTCATTATAGGCATTTCTATTTAAATAGAATCAGCCTAAAAACATAATTACGAATTATTATGTAAGCGTAATAACACTTATAAGTAAGCGTAAAAGACTTACCTCTATATACGTGCAAAACTCGATAAGAACATTACTCCTCAAAATCATATTTCTCGTCGTACAGATCATCCTGTACGAAATTAATCACAAATATGGTATTACTAACCAATTCAAGTATTGATTCTAACTTTAGAATCTTCAAAACATTATTTGGAAACCATAAGTCAACCATATGTTAACATTTCCAACAATTTCCTTTTTAAATCATTCTTCCTCAATTTCCATCTCTAAATCATTCATAATGATTAATTCAAGTCCTTATATTTATTTACATCAATTCCAACAATATTTCAATTCCATACATAGGAATTTAACAAGGATTTCAATTAACCATCAACCATTTGTAAACCTTTCTTAAACCCTCAAGATTTCCATTCTTTCCATCAACTTCTCTTACCCAAATCATCCTAACATAAACTAGCCATCAAGTTAATGTTTTCTCTACATAATTAACATCATTTCCAGCCCAAAAATTATCAAAGAACAATCATATAATCCAGCAAACATCCAACCATCAACTTAAAATCAACCAATAATAAACCTTCTATCATCTTACCTTAGCTTAGATTCTTCAAAGAAATCAAAAGGACCAACTAAAATCATTTCACTTAATCACTTTCCTTTCTCCTCAGCTGTTCTTGAGGTATTTTCTCTACAGGGTTTTGACTTGGAAAGTTAAAAATGACTTTGTCGGTTAATTGATCGATATCTTTATATTTTTTTTTTCAGAAAAGAGGTCAGAACGCGGTGTGGGTAATAACTAAGCAGAGTGGGAACGAATCTGCGTTCATCTCTCTCTAGTCCGCGTACTTTTCTAATTCCATGGTTTTCTAATTTTCGTCGATCGTTTCACGTCAACCTTCGATCAACCTTTCGTATACCTTTATATATTAATATTTTCACATTTATTCAACTTTATTTTAACGTGAAAATTTTTTTGGGATGTTACACACCTGGTCAGCTGAGACGCTCAATGTTTCTGTAGTTTTTATTCTGACCCCATTGTATAATCTATCATCCTATATATTGTAAAAAATACATTTTCTACATATACATATGTATGAACCCCTATTCTGGTTTGTTATTCCACTATCACTCACTCTCTTATATCATTCTTAAATTCTTATTCTTTAAGTTTTAGAATCAAATCGATGAAGATATAGAATTTTGACCGTATTTATTGTTGGATTCTTTGGAATCATATCAATGAAGATATAGAATTTTGACTTTATTTATTGTTGGATTCTTTCTCTTATACACTTATTCTTCTCTCAACTCTAATTTTCTAAGGGTGGAATTTTAATGTTTGGCCTTCGAGATTATTGTTTAGGTTTTCTAGTGTTTTAAGTTTTTGATGTAAAATGACCCTCAACTGCTTACTTTCTTCTATTTTATGCATGTTAGAAAGCTTAACATGCTTGTGCTGAATATTAACACGGCCCATATTAGCCACACCATCTTCGTTGAACACACCACTGTCACCATACTCATCCATTGTCTAGATTTTAGTCTAACACAATGTACATGTGGTTTATTCTTTGTTTTTATGCTTATTTAACTAATTGTACGCTAGTAAGATAGGGTTGTTATGGAATTTTTATACGATCCTTTGCCTTTTCACATTATGATAATATAAGTATTGCAATTTTTACATATCTAAACACTATGGCAGCAAAAAAGCACATCAAGAACATGTACAAACAATCAAGATCACACCAAAAAATGCAAAGCATCATTATATATGGCCTAAAAACTTAGACTAGTTAATAAAGATTCAATCTTTAATGTAAAAATTAATGTTTACCTCTCGTAAGTCCAAACTGTTTATGTATGTGTAAGAAAATCGAAATGTAACGCCCCAAAAAATTGACCATTTTATTTGTTGGAAAAATGTCTAATTAAGTTGGAATAATGATTAATATAAGTTGTAAGTATGTTTGCATAAGGATATATATGTTGGGGATCGAAAGAGAGTCGAAAAATGGGAAATGTGCTGTCTGGCATAATTAACGTTTGTTAATGATGAAGATTAACATATGTTAATCTGGAATTGGTTGAATAACGTATCTTTATGCCAAGAATAATGTACGTTATTCTTGGTTGTTTTCCCATAATTTCATTTTTAGTAACGTACGTTAATTTAAAAATAAACCTACATTATCGGGGGCTCTGAACATGTCATTAAATGGCTGGAAACACTTCATTTCAGGACAAAATCATCCCACAACCTCCCAAACATCCTCTCAACTCCCAAACACCAATTCTAAGGCCTCCTAAACACTAAAATAGCTTACCAACTCAAGGATTTCAACAATGGAACAACACATAGATCCATCCATCCGATTATTCCTCTTGGCTAGGGTTTTGAAAAAAAGGTAAATCCTCTAATCCAAGGCTAAAATATGTGTGAAATATGGTATATTTGGTAGGGTTTTGTTGGGTTTTCATAGTAGTTTATGAATCTATAAACATTTAATTGAAAAACGGTAGATTTTGGAAGATTTAGGGATTTTGTGTAAATGGAAGAGTAATTGAGAAATTAAGTGTAGGATGTTGTATATAACATGAAATGTGTTACATTTTGTATAGGAGGCAACAGACGGAAGCCGAATCAGAGATTAGTGCCGAATCGAGTCCGCGGGAAATCGTGGTAAGTGTTCTTGGACCTTTACTAGTGATGTTTGCCTTTGCATGGTTAAGCTTATGCGATAAATGCTTTCTTTTGATGAATTAGGAATGGAAATAAGCTAAATTGTAGACTTGAATTTTTATGTCTTTATATGGTGTGCTAAGTGATAGTTTATGATGACTTGAATGAGTTTGATTGAGTGATTAAGGGCTAATGGCCGTGAAGGTGTGATGTTGATGAATTGTGCAAATATGCACTTTTATGGTTATGATGATGTATATTTTTTTTGTATGTGGAAGTGGCCTTAGGGCATGATATGAGTTTTTATGATGGAATTGATGTTTATATCGGTGTTGAGCTGAGATATAAATGATTGGTTTATGGTATGATATGTTGTGGTCATTCTTACCATGAGTTGGTATTTAATGAATGATGTGATAAATGTGTATGAAATAAGCATCAAGCTTATAATGAATTATGTCGCTTTGACATGTGCACGTTGTGAATGTTCCTTGATGATTATGATGACGAACTCTTCTGAGTTACAAATGTGTATGTTGGTTTATGCCGCTAGTTTGGCTATTATGAGCATGTTGGCTTATGTTGTGATATGGATGATTTGTGGAAAATTCATGTGTGTGTGTTTTTGATAAAGTGGAGATGAGTTTGGGAATGAATGGAGTTGCATTCATACATATTATTGTTGTGTTGGCATGAGCACGTTGTATGTTCATGCATTGAGATGAACAGAAGCTTATGTCTCACATGTGAAAAGGGAATGCATGTTGTTCTTCCATAATAAAAGGGGGATTATCCCAAGATTTGAGAACACAAGTGCTTGCCTCTTGATGTTATGTTTATGTCGAGCAAGAGCTCGATGCCAAGTGAGGCCCAAAGAAAAGAAAAGAAATAGGGGATTAGCCCAATTGTGTTGAGAAGAGAGTGGAGTCTCTCTTATATTGAGAAAAAGGAGTTTTTGCTCATAGTCACAGAGATCGAGTGGAGTCTCTCTCTTGTAACGTTTAAGGCTTCAGAGCACATCATTTGTGTGTGGAAATTCATTAGCATTACATTTGCATTCATTATGCATAAATGTTAATGGGTGCATAGATTATGCATAAATATTAATGGGTGCATGGAGAATGAATGTGTGTTGATTATGGTTAAATTTGGACATGTCTTATGATTAGATGATTTGTGTTCTTGTATGAGTTTTATAGAATGTGTATAATTTTAGTATGGTATATGTAAAGTTATGTGATGTTAAAGATTTGATGTTAACAATGAGAATTATAACATGTGTGAATGAATAGAACAATGCTTGTATGTGTATGTTGATTTGTTGGGATTGATGGTAAAGTGTTGTTTATGTTCTTAAAAGAAAATGTGTCCGTATTATTGTGGTTCAATGTTGATTTGTGATATGTTTTGTTATGAGTTGTGTTAGAAAGAATGTGAAATGGTTTTATAAGAACTTAAGATAAATTAGATGATACGTATGGTTGTGAATTGATGGTAAGTGGTTGAAAATGCAAATGGAAAGGAAATGATGAATACATGATGATTAAGTGTATCTTCATGCTATATTTGAGTTGTTGATTTAAGAATGTTGTGTGTAGTTTTGAGATATATGAAATAGTTGATAGGTTGGTTGGATATGCCCTGAAGTGGCATGAAGTGTGTGAGTCACAGATTGAGTTAAAATATGGGCAGAATACCCCTGGCACTAATTAACGTATGTTACTTGTGCAAGTAACATATGTTATTGGAGTGTAACGTATGTTAAGGGGAACTTTGGCATACATTATTCTCGCCTGAATTTTCTGGGAAGAATTGATGAATAACGTATGTTAATGGCTGATAAACATACATTAATGGCTTGATAAACATACGTTAATGTGTTCGAGAAAACCTAATTTTAGTCGAATAACGTACTAATGAATTTGAAAATTGAGGAAATGACCTAGGATGTTCCTAAGAAACAAAACACATGAAATAATTGTTTTTGGCATGGCTACGGTGAGCCATTAGGGAATTTAGGTGCAAATACTGCTTTGTGTTCCATAAACACACCCATATTGGGCAAAGGTTTCCCTGCGCACCAGCTTAACTACACTATGGGTCACTTACTGTGTATTTCTATATACTCACCCTTGTTTTGTTGTTGAATGTGTGCAGAGTGACAGGTATTAGTGACAGGACTATGTGATCGGCGAGGCTAAGCAATGCGATACTGAATGTCGAGCTCCTAGTTTTGGGTTGTGTGTATGTTGTATGCCTACGAACATTTAGTATAGTTGAGATGCACTAACATGGCATGCAAACTGTTTGCCATTGCTTCTGCATTTCAATATTTATTTTGTGTATGACCAATATTGGTCTTTCTTAAATGGGTTGTAAACTTTACTTCCATTGTTTCTCTGTAACACTTAATTGTTTTTAAAAAAAGAAAAAAAATGGTCCGAAAATTAGCATTTATTCAAAAAATGAAGTTTGTAAAATTAGGGTTCACAAGTAACAACAACCTTGATTAGATCAAGACTACCTTTAAGACACATCCTTTAGGACTTCACGCATAGTCCTTGATAAACGCTTTATTATATGCATTTTTGGGCAATAAATATTATATTTTTAATGTATATTTTTAGCGTTTATCATTGAAAAATTTTATTTATCTCTCATTTTATTACGACTAAATGGAGTTAAAACGGGACAAATTTGGACGGCAAAAAAATTACACGACCAAAGTGGAAAAAGGTACACGGACGGCTGTGACCGTGTACTTACCAAAATTTTGGAGATCCTAGAGATTGGTCACGTGAATACAGAAGAAAGACACCAAATTTGACAAAGATTAAACTAATTTTAATTTAGGCAATAACATTCCATCACCCAGCCTCCATTATTTAATCATAACACTTGCATCCTCGAATGGACACCACATTCATGCCACCACTAACATCCGCTTAAAACCCTACACCAACCATTATCCACGTAGCCACAAACCAAAACCTCCACTGCATCGTCATACTTTCATCCAACATCACCTATTCACCTTCATCCATACCTTAAACCCTTCACCATGTCACCACCTCTAACCAAACCAAACAATTGTAGCCACCATATCTGTAAATTATGATATGGTGGCTACAATTGTTTGGTTTGATTAATAATTGTTTAAACATCAATATATAAAGGTTGATTAAAGGTCGATATAAGGTTGACACGAAATGATCGAAGAAAATTGGAGAAATGGTGGAAACAAGAAGTACGCGCAGTGGAGGTGGAACTACGCGTGCTCGACACGACCACACGTAGTTCACATTCCACCATGCATGGATTCCGGTTTGGTTGAAAAAAATATAAGTTGCGAATCATCGAGAATTGCTCAGAAGCTTCCTTTGCCTAACCTTGTTTCTAGAGTAAAAAGAACATGGGAAAGTTGAGGAAACTTAAGAATTGAGCAAGGAAAAGTGGTTTGATCCTTATTTCTTGCATCTTGCATCCTAAGTTGATTAAGGTAAGTAAGGAAGGTTGATTTCAAGTTGATAGTTTGGTATTTTTTTAAAATTATGAGATAAATGGATGGTTTTAGTTGCTGGAAATGATGAATATGAACCAATATTAATGGCTTGCATATGAGGGAAGTGTTAGGATAGTTTTGGAGGAAGAAAGGTTGATGGCAAGAGGAAAAACTCTAGGTTTGGTTAAGGTTTACAAGTAGTTGAGTGCTAAAAATGGAAAACTTAGTAATTACATGTTTGAATAGATTTTGATGTTGGAATTATAAGTTAATGATGGATTCATTTCTAAAGAACGTTATAGGAAGTGGATTTGACAAGATAAGCTTGTAAGGAATGGAACTTAGTATGGATAAATGATAAGAAAAGATGATAAATGGTTGACTTAAAGTTAATAATGTTTATTTTGATTCTTGAATGAATGTATGAATGCTTAGTTAATTTCTTGTATGTTACGAATGACATACAGGAGGATCTTGACGATTTTGGAGCGGATTTTGAGCTATATTTACTTGGTGATTTTGCTTTGTTCAGAGGTACGTGTTTTTACGCTTGCATATTGATTTGTACTTTATTTTAGGCCTATTCTATTTAAGTAGAAATGCCTATAATGAAATGTTGAGTTTGCTAGAGGAAGTATAGTGAATGTGAGAATAAGGTGTTTTGTTTATGATTGATATGAAATGGAATTGAATGGATTGAGGAATGTACGTCTTAATTGACATATGGTTGATTGAATGTTGATTAATACTTTATTATGATTAATTTTTGATAGATGAATACCAAGTTTGGTTAATTGATTATAAGCTTTGAAAAGCTTATTATGGATGATATGTAATTTGTATGATATGTTCTTTAGAACATTGATACGATTCGATTATGTGATTGTTTGGCATGTGGATGTATTTGCCTTGCTGTTCATTTTTATGAACTCTACTTGAACTAAATGTGTGTGCACTTTTGAATATATTGACGTTTGGTTGATATCTGTTTGGTTAACATGCTCCAGATGTTTTAATTGATATTCACTACAAGATTGATATATGAGAAAGCATATAATTGCTTTGTTGAGCATGTTTGAGCATACGTGATTGAGATTGTGAGATTGTGATATGTGAATGCATTGATCATTCATTGTGTTGCATTATTGTGTGACACTTAGGTATGAGATACAGGCTAGGCCTGATGATTCTGGGAGAGAGCTTGATGCCTATATGGGACTGATGATTCCGAGAGATATCTCGATGCCATACTAGGTACGATGCAAGTTTGGGACTGAGGGAAAAATGATATGAAAAGAAAAGAAAAGAAAAAGAAAAGGAAAAGAGAAAAGCAGACCCCGGGGTAGCATTTGCATGCGATTGCATAATTGCATAACATTTATGTGCACATTACGACTAGCATTCATTTATAACAAGCTTAATTCGTGCTTCTGATGTTCGAATGCTTTTACGAGTTGATTATTATCAGTGTATGATTTTTATGTTGCTTATTGTTCTTATGTACACTATTTACCCTGATATTTTCTTATTGATGAATGAAAATGAGGATGGTTGTTTATTTGAGATCGATGTTTGATATGTTGAGTATTGTGTATAAATGAGATGTGTGAAATTGTAGAGAATGATTACGTGGTATGATTGAGTTGTTTGCTTAGATTAGAGGAGAATCATATCTCGAGTCGGGATATCGATTGTCCCTGTGCTCATTTAACCTATATGAATCAATTATAATGTGAGATGCTTAATGAGTATTGTAAAATATACTCACCTTTGTTTATGTGTCTAAACGATGCGCAGGATGCAGATAGCTGCCACTGGATCAGAGCTGCAGTGATCTTTACGTCATATAGCTGTTGTTAGAAGTCGAGCTTCATTCATCTGTTTTGTGCGCTTCCATTTTTTACATTGTACATATTTTTTAAATGTTCATATTTTGAGTTTGAAATGTTTTCAAACTTGTATCCGTTTCCGCTGTAAAATATTTTGATGTTACGAATGTTTTGGGCCGAGATGTTTATGAAATGATATTTCATTTTCTCTTTCCTCCTATTTTTCTGTAATTTAACTCTGATTTATTATTATTATGAAAAGATTATTGCTTATCAGGTTAAAAAGGAATTTGAAAATGAGCTTCACAATATCCCTCTTCATATTTCCATCATTTTTCTAAAGTCAAGGACAAAGAACACAATTTGGACGAAGAGCGACAAGGATTAAGGAGAAGACGGATTAATTACAGTGGAATTATCATGGTTTTCTCCATAATTAATTGGTTTTCTTTATTCCTTTTTGTCTCTTTTTCTTTTATTATGAACTAAATCTTTTAGACACTTAGATTGAACCATTATTTATTTAATTACAGATTGGATTTTTAGTTTTATTTTTTAGTTGTTTGTTGAGTGAGATTTAATTATGGCTTATTTTTTCCATTAGTGATTGCTTAAATGCTCGCTTCTAATTAAAATATATGTTAGATCACTCGTAGTTAAAAGGAGTTGAATGTAAATCTTGAGATAGATCGACATAAATCCTCTGTATTAAGGTCAAAATTAATAGAGTAATTCGCAAAACATTAATGTGGTGTTCATTAATTTAATTTAGAAAGTGATTTCAAGTTAAGTTAGTTAATACTAGACGTTGATTACCGCGAGAGAAGGATTAATATAATTTAGGAATCACCACGGTCTAATCACAGACACAACAATAATTCTAATTCCAATTTATAATTAAATAACTTTGGGGATTCGAGATCTAAGTGTTGCCTTTAGTAATTGGTTTAAACTCTTCCATTTATTTATTTTAATTTAAATTGTTAGTTTAATTCTTAGTTTAAGTAGTTTTAATTATTTTCATTCCATTAGGTTGGCTAAATCTAATAGTTAATAGTGAGTAGCTAGTAACTTGTCTCTGTAGAATTGATAGTTGGGGCCCTTAAAGCCATTTACTGCACAGTTAAGTACCCTTTCCTTTTTGTAATGTAGGGAAGATGACCATTAGTCCCTCTACAAAACTTACACATGGATCAAGAGAAAAGTGGACTAACATGAAGAATATTCGTGATTAACCTTATTTCCAGTCGATCGTATCAAAGGAATACAATTCTGAAAGCAGTGAGATGATTGGATGATGTGATCAGCCCTTAAATCTCTTATTTTTTAAAAAAGATTATGAGAGAATCAAAATATTGATTCTTTCTTGGAGGGTTTTGGTCAAGATGTAGTGTATGTGATGTAGTCATTTTTGTTTTCATTTTTTGTTTTTTAGTTTGTTTAATTTTTTGTTTTGAATTTTTCTTTGGTTATTATTCTTTTTGTTCTTTTTACTTTTTTTCGAGAACTGTGTTGGATTGTGTTTTACTTCCTTACAGGTAATAGGAAAATATTAAATACAAGAATAGCAATGGCAGAAGAGAAACTGCAATTGTTGGCAAACCAAATTGTTCAGCATAACCCGGTCTTCCAATTGATGACTATGTAGGATTACGCCACTCCAAGCTTAAATGGAACAGAGTCTATCATTGTTCGTCCTACAGTAGCTGCAAATACTTTTTAGATCAAGCCTAACCTTATACAGATGTTGCAGCAGAACATAAAATTTGACGGATTATAGGATGAGGACCCAAACACACATATAGCAACCTTTCTTGAGATTTGTAATATGTTCAAAATGAATGCAGTAACCGATGATGTTATTAAGCTAGGGTTATTTCCATTTACAATGTCAGGCAAAGCTAAGTTATGACTACAGTCTCTTCTTAGGAAGTCAATCACGACACGGGATGTGTTGGCAAAAAAACTTTTACATAAATATTTTTCGTCGGAGAATATTGCAAAGATGAGGGATGATATTACATCATTTAGACAATAGGATGGTGAATCGGTTTATGAGACGTGGGATCGATTCAAGGAATTACTGAGAAGATGCCCACACTACGGTCTTCCTGTCTAGTTACAAGTACAAACTTTTTATGATAGACAAAATATGAGTACTAGACAGATGATTCATGCAGCAACAAGAGGAACAGTTAATAACAAAACACCAGAAGCCACGTATGAATTAATTGAGGAGATGTCATTGAACAATTACTAGTGGTATTCATCTAGAGCGAAGCCGTCTAAACCCGCTGAGTTATATGATGTGGATATAATGACAAATTCAGAAGTTCAAGTTAAGCTATTGGGTAAAATATTGATGCATTGTTAGTAAAACAACAGGTTAATCAGGTATCCCGGTGTGAGATATGTGGAGGAGGACACAATAGTAAAGAGTGAGTAGAAACTATTAACTATATGGGAAACAACAATTAGATAGTACAGAATAACCCATAGTGTAATACTCACAACCAAGGATGGATTAATCATCCTAATTTTTTTTGGGATAGTTAGAATTAGAATCGTCCTACTTAGCTGCCGGATTTCAACAACAATAGTCTGGAGACAAAAAGTAAAAAATGAAGGAATTACTAACAAAGTTTGTGCAATGCTAGAAATAAGATTTACTCAATTAGAGAATGAGACTAAAAATTAGTCA
This sequence comes from Breynia disticha f. nivosa, assembly GCA_948193385.1. NCBI lineage: Eukaryota > Viridiplantae > Streptophyta > Magnoliopsida > Malpighiales > Phyllanthaceae > Breynia > Breynia disticha. The sequence goes on from CANYCX011301162.1 coordinate 13,732, forward strand.
ACTACAATGTGAACCCCAAATTCGATAACTTCATTTTCGAATAACCAATGATTTTTGCACCAATTTTTTTTAATTTGTCAACACAAAATAATTAAAAGAGAGTATATAAAGAATGACATGCATGCATTTCCTTAAACCAAGCTAAACTACAAACTGAGTATAAAATATGCAAAAGCAAATGGTTTCGGCTTAAAACAATGCATGAGCCCTGAACCTATACTATGAGATGTATAGATGTACAAATTGTAAAATGGGTAAGTCTCAAAAGTCCACTAGGAGCCGACCTATCCGCGTATATCAGACCTCCTAGCACCACTAAAAACACTATCGGGACCACCAGCTACTGCCACTCTGTACACATTCAACAGCAAAACAAAGGTGAGTATATAAAAATACTCAGTAAGTGAAACCCTAGTGTTGTTAAGCTGAGGCGCAGAGGAACCTTTAGCTAATATAGGTGTGCTCATAGAACACAAAGCCACATTCGCACCTAAAATCCATAATGGTTCATCATTGCCATGTCAAATACAATCTTTTAAATGTTTTATTTGCTAAGGAATTCATCCTAGAACATTAGGGTACTTTAGATATGCATTAGTATGTTTTTCATGCTAAAACTAGGCTTCTGTGCAAAAATAACGTATGTTTGAACTCTAGGTAACATACGTTATGTTTGCACTCTTTTCCAGCTATGAATAACGTATGCCACGCCATGATTAATGTAGATTTAATCCATTAACGTACGTTAATAGCTAAAATAATGTACGTTATTTTACATTAGAACCATTCTACCCATTTCCTATGTCCTTTCTCATGTATACATATCTCATACAAGACATAAGCATATCAACAACCTTCCTAATTACTTACACAAATGTTCCATACACACAATCACAACAAATGACCATTAAACACATGAGCAACACACTTTATCAACATCAAGTCAACAATCAAATAAAACAACACAATGCATCAAATCATTATTTCTATAACTCATACATATACACAAACCATCACCATACTTACATTCATCCATATACCCAATAATCCATAGTAGCACCCATGATTAAGTCATTATAACAATGAATGAATGCAATCATGTTTATGCTTATTCAAACAGACAATGCATGCTTCGGACCCTTAAACTTTGTAAGAGAGAGACTCCATTTGATCTTTCCTACTTTGGGCATAAGCCCTTAAATCAAGAGAGACTCCACTCTCTTTGCGCATATTGGGAAAAAACCCATTGTTTTCATATAAAGAAAGACTCCACTCATCATATCCAACAAAACATAAGCAAATCATACACTTCCAGGATTTCACACAGGAATCATTCAACCATACCATTATTTCAAGAACATATGAGACGTTTAGATCATATAATTAACCAAACAAAGGCTAACGCTACAATAGTAAGTGTCAAAGTGCACTTACCTCGGGCTCTAAGAATTGATTCGTCGCTTGATCCCTGATTTAGGTTTTGAATGTCAATACCTACACACATTAAATCACATTTACCATCATTTACCATACATTATACCTAATTTCCACATACTCTACTAATTTCCCCAAATCCCTAATTTTCCTACAAACCCTAAATATCTTAATCTCACCAAATCTTTTATTTTCGTTAAATGTTTGTTGTTTCATAGGTTACTATGAAAACCCAACAAAACTCCATCGAATGTACATAATTTCCCTCACATTTCAGTTTAGAATAGGAAATTTACCTTTCTTCTTCTTGGCTTTCAAACTCTAGGTTTAAGAGGATTTGATGGAGGATAGATTCGTTGTTAATCCACTGCAATCTAGGAGTTTGTTGGTAGGTTTTGTGGTTAGGAGAACTTAGAGTTGTGGCTTTGGGAGAGTTTGAGTGTGTGTGGGGGAGTTACGGCTTGATTTTGATGTTTTCGGTCTTTTAATGACATGTCCAGACTCCCGATAACGTAGGTTTATTGTAAAATTAACGTACGTTAAAAATGCAGTTCTGGGAAATGCAGTTTCAATAACAGAAATATAACTTACGTTATTCATATAAACAAAGAATAACATATTTTAAGTACACAATTTAAGTACGTTAATTGTGTGCAGATTGCTGCACTTAACATTTTCTGACCTCCTTCGATCCTAGAATGCATATCCCTATACAAACATGCTTCCCACTTATCCTAGACTTATTCTAACATATAGTGAATATTTTTTGGGACGTTACAACTCTCCCCCTAAAAAGAATTTTGTCCCAAAATTAAATAGTACCTGAGTCTGGAAATATGTGAGAATAATGCCCACGCATTTCCTTTTCCACTTCCCAGGTTGCTTCTTTTGGGGAATAGAAATTCCATTTCACTTTTATCATCGAAATTTCCTTGCTTTGAATTTTTTAAACCATGCATATCCAGGTTTTCTACTGGTTTTTCTTCATATGTTATATCCTCCGTATTGGTTTAATCAATATAATTGCGAATCATCCCCTCTTCAATCATTTCAAATTCTAATCATAAGATCTGCATTGCAAACACTAACTGCAACTTGTACATAAGTACTTTACCATTTCTAGTAATTTCCTGCCCAAAGCATTTTCACTTCATTAGCTTAGCCAGGATGATATTCTGTTTGACAATCATAATCTTTCAACAGCTCAACCTACCTCCATTATCCAAGGTTCAACTCCTTTTTGAATTGTGACTTATTTTAAACTTATGCTCGGTGAAAATCTTGACAATTTCTTTGTTGAAACACTACTTCCAAATCTTAAGAGTATGAACACTATCTGCAATTCCAGGTCATGTGTCCAATAGTTTAACTCATATGATCTCAACTATCTAGAGATATAGGCAATTTCTTTGTCATTCTACCTCAACATACCACTTAAACCTTTAATATTTCTTTACTTTACCTTTGTTATTCCCAACAAAAATTATTAAAACACACTTATTCATGAAGTGTTCGCTCATGACGAGTAAAATTCACAATGTGTCACACATTTCATACAAGTACCATTTTTTTAAACCGTAATTTACCTCTACAATCAAGGTCAGGAATTTATTTTCAATCATGGTTTAATACCCTCTTATTTTGCAGTCCAATAATACCCAAGACACAACCACATGTTTTGATTCATCACACACTCATAGGTTTTTCAACAGTTCTAGGTTGTCCATTTCTAGGTAATTTGCTCCTATCAATTTCCATTTCCATCATAAATCTTAACACCAACTGTCACATCATAAATCTCTAAATCATTTCACAATTCCTTAATCGTTTCCTCCCCACATTTCAAACTACCCAAAATCTCCAGAGTTTTCCAACTTAGGCACGCTCACATACTACACAATATCTCTATAATGGGATCTTTCCTCTATCGGATAGTGCCATTCCAAGGTAGGTAAACAAAGAACATGATTTGTGATTCGCGTACATACGCATAAGAAAGAAATATAATGATACATAATATGTGTGCAAAATGCAAGAAATGTCGTACCCTTGGTCAAGAACTATGCAGGAAGTCAAATGAACACTTCCAGATACAAAATATAACTCTGACACTACCTTCAAGAGAAAGAACGAGCAACAACATTCACAGTTCAACCTCAACATATTTTACTGTAATCTCCCAATATCATCTCAATTAATGCTCTTTTTTTTCTTTCTTTGTATTCTCTCCTTAAAATCATCAAGTGTCACTTTTAATGATTTCCTTCATTTCACGCACTCAATACTTAGTTGATCACTAAAATCGTTAATTTCATTTGTACAGGACTAAATCCATGCACCACTACAAATAGTTTTCCTAATTCCAGGAAATCACTTATACACTCATAGGTTACTTAGCTTATTCCCCAATTCTCAAATCTCGTTTGAAACAATTCATGTTGCTGCTCAAAATCTCACTCTTACTTTGTTCAGGCACACTGAGATTATAAAATAGTTGTTTTCTATTTATTTTAAACTATCCTTACCTTAATAATATGGCTATGAAATTTTCACTCTCTCTTAAATCATAACATAACCCATACGACATTATTACTCTTATTTTACTACCTAAAAACTCTTTCCTCGCATTAAATTTACTAACATAGTAATAATAAATAATTAAACTTATTGACCCTGGGTCTATATGTATATGAATAAAATAACTCGAATATAAACTATACCAAAGATAATACTAGAGTCCTTCATTTACATTGGTTCAATTGTCTCCCACATTGCTTTGAAAACACTTAGCTCCAACTTTACCATACTTTTTCATACAACAATTTTTAACTATATGACCTTTCTTATGGCAATAAAAACAAATGGTGTCTGACTGCCTTTTTTTGTCAGACTCTCTTCGTTCACTATTCCCACTAACTTGGGTTCGATCATCTTCCCCACTGACTCGAGATTCTTGGGCCTTCGACTCATCACATCTTCTCTTGTAATAATCCCGTCTTAGATGACCAGACTTCTGACAGTAAAAACAAATGAGATCTTCCCTTCTCCTTCTTTTCAACCCTCCTCTCTCGCTGGGCTGAGAAAATGATCTTCCAGCAGAGCTCTCTCCTCAGCTACCCTGCTTCTGAAAATCCTTTCTTACTCTAGACCCCTGAACAATAGGACTCTTCACACCAACCACCATTCCTTCTTGCTTCGCCTCTTCAACCTCTGAAAACTTCTCCTCACCTAACGTCCCAATCTGTTTATCGTTCGTATAACCCTCAAACCTCTGGGTTTGTAACAACTGTTCCCTCACGTTTACCCATATCAAATCTAAAAATTGTTGATCAGCTTGAGGCTAAACTTGAACTTGGGCGTGAGGTTCAGATGGTGCTTGATCATTTCCTATAGGGGCATTCACATTCCCCTGGACCGTCTCAAGAGAACTGGTGGCTTCATGTGCACTTTCATCGTGTCCTTCTTCCATTCTAGTTTTTAAGAAAAAGACATAAAACTACCCCTTTAGACTCTGTAGAATTTCAATATACATGACTAATTGCAAACATTCTAGCATGCATGCTCTTTAAAACCAATTTAGAAAATCGAAATAAAACCCATGATGTCAGGAACCAAGGCTTTCTAAAACCTAGGCTCTGATACCACTAAATGTGACCCCCGAATTCAAACATCACTCACGTATAACTTCCCTCCTGCAAGTGATACTTGAACCCGGAAATCAAGTTTTTGATTTTTGATAATTTATGATAAATATTAAAAATGTAAAATTGAAGGACATAAAACACAAAACGCATCTTTCATAAACATTTATACAAAGTTTACAAGACATGTATTGTATCAAATAAATTTTACAAGCTGACCTACGTTATAAAAGAAATAAGAAATGGATTGTTCCTATTTCGATGATAACCTGTCCCAAAAATACAACACGTGCCAAATGTATGCAAAATTGTCATGTACATAACCATAAAATCCTAATCCAGACAAGTACACAGCACACCTCGGTTCTTCTCTTCAAAATTTC
>CANYCX011301199.1:0-16957 GCA_948193385.1 Breynia disticha f. nivosa
TGTTAAGAATAAAATTGAATTGAAATATTCTTGCGTTTGACATGTTCTTTGTTGAATATTTTTATTATATTAAATAAATGATGGATGGATGTCCATTTGGTAAGTGTTACTTATTGAGTTTCACAACTCACGAAATTTGAACACCTGCCACGTCAGGCAGATTTCCTAAGAAACATTTTGGATCGAAAGGTGAGCAATTTTGGGACATGTTGACTCGCAGTACAGACTTAAGGAAAAGGTGGGCGGAGCACTGAAAATTTTCTCTCTCCTATTTTTCACATGTGTTCAGAAAATGTATTTGAAACTCTTTTTGATAAGGGTTAATTTTGAGATAGGATTAGTTTAAACTCTTTTCCTATATAATCCTAACCGGATTCTATAAAACTTGTAAATATGTTTTTAGTAATGAAGGATGTATGTATTTATTTCCATATAAATGTGTGAATATTTATATTTCAAAATTTAGAAAACTTTTATACTAAACTATGATGTTCAGGATTTAGGTATCACCTGTAAAAATATTTATATAATATCGGGTAATATTTAAATTTTGGGCGTCACATATGGAGTCAAAGGTTGTAGCATGCTAGGAAGCATCAAATCATGGCAATTGGCTATGAAATTTGGCTAAAGAATTGCGTATAGTTGAGAATGTTGAAAGACCACTCAAATTATACTGTAATAACAGGGCTGCAGTTCTCTATGTAACAATAGAAGTTCATATAAATTTAAGCATATAGACTAAAGTTCCTTGTTGTTAAAGAAAGAGTTCAAAATGGTCAATTTAGTGTTGAACACATCAGTACAGATTTAATGATTGCAGATCCACTGACAAAAGGATTGGTACCAAAAGTTTTTCTAGAGCACTACCTCGAATGAGTGTTCTGTTACATGAAATTTCAGATCAATGGGACTTCATGTTGTTCATTCTAAACTACATTTTATTGATTTTCATGACTATTTCAAATAATAAAGCATTCGATTTTAGTTTCAATTTTCATTCTGAATGTTTTAAGTGATCTCATAAGGTTGAAATAAGACTAATTGGAAATAGGCATGTTAAAGATCACATTACATGAAATTTTCATGCTGCACATCCACACATGATTCATATCATTTAGTTATATTAGTACATGTGACCATGTCAAATTTAGTTGTGTCTTATGTGCTGTGACCAAAGCCCCCTTGATTCTTATACTAATATGCTAATGGACAAGATTGTTTAAATGACAAAATGTAAACTTTTTGAATATTGATATATACATGATTATTCAGTAATAGTGTTAATACATGGTTGTCAAGTCCAACTAGGAGAATGTTAGATTTGTGGACTTAAATTATGTATTAAATACATTTGTGGTTATTTAGGCACATAGACGTACGTGTATTGCTTGTGCATATATTAATATGTTAGAATATAAAAAACCCAAAACTAAGTGATCGAATCATGGTGGGTTAAGTTATATTATTAATGTGGTTTAATGGTAGAGTTTATTAATATGTGTTTTGATTGTTTAGTTTACTCGATGTGTAGATACCTGTAAAGAATTTATGCTATATTTATGATAAGGCTAATTGGAATAGAATATATATATATATATATATATATATATATCTGTGTGTGTGTGTGTATATATATATGTATATATATATAGGGTTGTGGTTCCTAATTGAACATGTCAAATATTGAACAGATGTTCTTTCACTGCTCAAAAGGAAATGTCATTATCTTTTGAGAAATACAGTATGTGAGACCAATTAGATGACCTCATACTCGGATTCTTGATTCAAAATAATCATAGAATCAAGTACGCTTCCGCTATAGTTTACTATTTCATATGCCATCAATCTTCTGTGTAAGTGATTCGATCTTGTTTATAAATTTGATTTATTAGAATAGAAAACCCTAGATAGAATACTAGAGTTATTCGCAGTGGGAAGTTACATGTAAGAGTTGTTTTTCATTTCTTTCAATTTACATTTACTTATTTTTTATTTCTTTCTGTTTCAAGTAAGTCAATTTTTTTTTTTCGCAACTGAATGGATTAAAATAATCTGAAATTATGGTTCTAAAATTTACCCAAAACCTATGGTTAAGTTAAACAAAAAGTGCAAAATCAATTATTTTATGCATTTCATAGCTGTGTGATGGTCTGCTTTCTGTAGCGAACGAAAAGTCAAAGCCGACATTTTAGCAATCTTATCACATTACACAAAAACTTAGAAGACGACAATGTTGACTACATCATGTAGGTAAAACTTATACGAAAACGATGCCGTGATCTGTCAAATAGGGTTACTATGAGAAATTAAAATGCCAGATTTTTGTTTGAAAGATTTAAGGTTTCAGTCAGCGGTCAATTAAGTTTAGCTTCGTTTAATTGATGAAACTCTATAACGTTTGATTGGACGGGTTTGCCCCTGCCAACATTTTTTCTCAGAAAAAAATACACATAAGCATTGACATGAAGCATGCAAGCAAAAAATATACATAAGGATTGACATGAAGCATGCAAGCAAAAAAATACACATAAGCATTGATGCAAGCAAAAAAATCTACACATAAGCTTTGACATGAAGCATGCAAGCATTTATACAAAAATAATCAAATGCAACAGTTGCTTTCTTTCGTAATGTCCACAAATGAAAGATTGACCAAACCAACTCCATTGTCTGATTAAGTGTTTAGTCAATTTTTTCGATAAATAAGTTTTTAATCACTTATAATTAATTAAATTAACCCATTACATATATATCTTTAAATAGTGTTGTCTTAACTTCATTTGAGGCCTTAAACAGAATAAATAATATGATTTTTTTTATTAATAAAAATTATATTTTTAAAATTTGTGTATCTTCTTTAATTTGAGCTTGGAAGCTATTATGTGATGATAGATCGATGTTAATTTAAAAAAATTGATTTTTTTTATATTTCTAATTTTTTATTTGAAATTTATTAATTTCCTTTTTTATGAGCAAAATCATTAATTACATGTTTATATTTATTTTTTAAAAAAAATCAATTGATAAAATAGTCGAATTAATTATTAATTTTTGAAACATTGTCCTTGTAAAAGATGTTAGAATAAAAAATTTTTTAGTCCAGAAAAAGTGAACATATTATTTACTGAGGGCTTATAAGCAATTACTATTGGTGGAATGCACACAGAGAGACAGAAGAAATGTTTAATGCATCATTGAGCGAGCCACGATAATATGAAGGCGGTATCAGTAAGGGTAAATTATAATGTCGATGACAACATTAGTTCGACATTTTGGACAAATCAGTTTGGGATGAATATGGAGTAGATGATTTATGACGGTTTTAGTGTTTGTCCTAATATAAATATTGATCATAATCAGCAAAATGATGCAGAAGAAGATCCGAACGTTGACACATGCCTGGAGAACCAGCAGCTCCGTAATCGCGTCGACATGTGAGAACGCTACACGCAGAACATCGATCGACGCTTTGTAGAGATGTAGCGGCATATGGAGCTATAGTTCTTCCATTCGCAATGGATGTCGATGGGTCTGCATCTCTACAGCCACCGCCACCTCCATCTTCGCCTACCTCGTAGTATAGTTATTATATGCTTACTTGTTATTATTTTTACGAATATTCTACGATTTATATTTTTTTTATATTTTATTATTTCATTTTAATTTCTACGAAAAATTTTATTAATTAATTAAAAATAGTAATTAAAAAGATTATTTTAATAATTAATTAAATATATATTTTTTGTTCGACATTTAACGTCCACATGGACATTAAATATTTAGTGTCCACGTGGAAGCGTCTACGTGGATGCTAAAAATTTTTAGTGTCCATCATTTTAGCGTCCAAATTTAGCGTACAAAATTATGCATTTAGCGTCCAAAAGGTTGGAAGCTAAATGCAAAGTGTTTTGTAGTATTATCCCACATCGTTTAGATATAAAATTGTGAAGGGTATTTGAGAGACCGAACTACATTAAAATGATTGTGTGTTCTTTTTCTTTTTCTATTATTATTGTTGCAAGTATTCTTATGAGGTTTAAGTCCTACATCCCCTCAGCAGCAGTGATGATGACAAGATGCAGTCCCTCTCTAATCATTAGTTTTTTCCATTTTATTGTTTAGTATTTTAACTATGAAAATGTTATGTATGTATGTATGTATGTTTTTTCATAATGTTATTTGTTATTGCTATGCCTTTACTTTTAATTTATTTAATTATTTTATTCACAATTTTATAAGTTAATTTTATAATAAAAAAATTTCACTTAATTTTTAAATATGTTAATTATATTATATTTAATATGTTAGGATGTTGGTGAAATCAATTTATTTTCGACAAAATTTGTCTAAAATTTTTTAATTTTGTTGGGAACAATCAATTTAATTTTCCCACCAAATTTTTTAACCAATTCCGTTAGAAAAAAATTATTTCTAACAAATTTGATGAAAATTTCACACGAATTCCATTAGAAATTTTTGAACCGATTTCAAATTTACACCACATTCTTTGCATTTATCATCCAAAACTTTCATTATATATATCCAGAAACCTTCTTGTAATCTCATTTTTAACTCCAAACTTCTTTCACTTCTTTTCTTATTCTTAATGTTATTCATGTTTTTGATTATTTCAAATATATCTAACACTATTTTTTTTCTATTATGTTGTTGTGTTTCTTTTATGTAGGTGTTAACATTTCATTAATTTATCAAATGTATTGTAACATCCCCAAAAATATAATTTCAAATTAGCAGAGAATATGAAAACAGTAGCAAAGAATAGTCTGGGAAATGGCCTGGGTGGAATGTTCTCTAAATTGTTTCCACTACTAGAAAAAAAATGATTTCGCGCTGAATAAAGGCAAAAAGGTTAAGCAAACGGTTTGGGTATACCGTTTCGCAAACCATTTCTACCTGACAGGTTTTTAAAATCAGACTTATGAGGAAAGAGAGAGAGAAAAGAGTCATTTCTTAACCCTATTTGCATTCCACCAGAAAACCTCTCTTTCAAATCTCAAGAAAACACTTCTAGACCTTTCCCAAAAATAAATCCTTACCTCTCATACCTAGATCTTCATAATCTGATGCTGGAATAACTATCTAGACAGATCCTAGGATTTGAGGCGACTTGGAGCAAGGTAAACCTCTATAACTAGATGAAATTTACAAGTAATAGAGTGAGATTTGTGTGGGTTATGTGAGTTTTTATGGAGAATCCTAAATGTGTAAACATTTAGCATGATATTTTGAGATTGAGGGGAGATTTAGGCTTTTACGGTTTGGGTAAATTGAGGGGGTTTTATGTAATTAGAGGTATAGATGTGAAAATAAGTGTAATAAGTGGTGTATAATGTGAAATGTGAATGATTTGTGTAGGAGGTGGTAATCGAAACCCGGATCATAGTTGAGCGTCGAGCAGACTTCTTGAATTTTAAGGTAAGTGCACCGAAACACACTTACCTTTGTATGTCTTGCATTTGTATGATTAAGTATATTCGATTGAAAGTGATATGTTGAAATGTTAGTTTAAGGTGTCTTAAAAAGGGACTTGATGTGTTGATGTGAGTTTAATTGATGGCTTGATTTATGATAAGTGATGCGATGATAATACCGATGTGTTATGAAATGTTATAAAAGGAATGTATATGTGGAAATTGTAGTTGGTTCGATGTGTGTGTGATATTAACATGTTATTATTATGGGTAATTGTGGATATGAACCTTGTGTTGAGTTATAGTCAAAATCATTGGTCGGTTGAGTTAAGTAATGCCAATTGGAGAAATAGAACCATGTATTGATAAGTTGTGATGGTGGTTGATGTGATATGAGTTGTGGTTGATTGTATGAAAATATGTAAAGGATGAAATTATGAGTGTTATATGTTTTGAGGAAAAGTGTGAAATGTTCATAAATTGTATTGTTGTGATTTTGATGATGAAATTGGAAATGCTTGCATTACATTTATTCAGGTCATATTGACATAGTATGAGAATCGTTGCATGTCCATGAAAAAGGGAACTGCGATAAGAGAGAAAGCTCTAATTTATGAGGGGTATTGCCACTAGAGTTAAAGCTAAAAAATTTAAGGGAAATTGCCACAAGAGCGAAAGCTCGAATTTAAGGAGAACTTCCATAAGAGAAAAAGCTTGAATCTTAAAAGGAATTGCCAATAAACGGGAAAGAGAGAGATCTCTCACATGAAAGAAAGACCTTGAGGCATGCATTCGTATGATTTGCATTAGCATTCAGAGTTGCATACATTCATAGTTTGCATTGTGTATTTATGAGCATGAATTGGAAGGCGTGTAAATCTAATCTTATAAGTTGTGTGAGTTCTTTGATAAAGTGTGCAATAACTTAAATTATGGATTGTGGATTGATGTGTGAATTGATTGCTAGAAATGCGTAGAGAATATTGAGATAATAAGTTTTGGATGTTGTGTTTAAAGGCTTTCTTAGTGTGGTTTGAATGGTTCCATTGCTTAAATGTTGAGGCTGTGAAATGGGAATTTGTTTATGTTAAGTGCTACTATTTTTTTAGACAACAGATCGAAACGGGTTGGGAAATGGGCTAAGCAAACTGTTTCCTCAGCTGTTTCACTTACAGGAGTCTTAGTGAGGTGGGAACGGTTTCTGAAAGGTTTACATAAACCATTCTCCAAACTGTTGCACTTCCATGGAATTTCAATAGAGACAAAACAAGTTCGGGAACTGTTTTGTGTAAATTGTTTCCCTAACATTTCTCGTCTAGGGAATTTCAGAAAGGGAAAACATGTTGGCAAACGGTTTGCCTAAACTGTTCCCTAGACCGTTTCTACCATTAAAACAGTTATAAATTGAATACTTAATGGAAAGAATAACCGACTTAATACTTGGAAGTTAGGAGCAAATTAAGAATGATGATTCCTTACCTTGGATAACATACTAAAGCCTATTGATGTAGATAAGGACTAAGGATGATTCCTTATCCTTAATACCTAAAACAGCTAAACACTTTAACAACGGGTACTTATGCATTAACTACCTTGGTAAGTGTTGTAGGTGTACTTATTGGGTAATTAATTACTCACGTGCATGTGTGTTTGTGGTGATTGTGCAGAGCAACAATAGACTGAGGTTGAGACTTTCTTTTGGTGGTGCTCTGGAGGTGATACTTGGTCCTTTAGGTTGACTCCTTAGCTTGTTTTGGGGTTTTCATTTATTACCCACTTTTGTACATCTATACAAACGATAATATAGAAAATGATTTACATACCATGATTTGTAATTCATTGATCATACTTATACATTTACTTTACTTATTTTGTATACGACCGAACCTTGGTCAAACTTTTTAAATAAAATGTATTTACATGTCTTTTGCTCTTATTTTCTTATTGTTTTTTTATAAAAAAAAGGTTGCCAAAATTGTGTTAATTATTCGAAAATAAGTTTACGAAATTTGGGTGTGACATTTAGTAGTATCAGAGCAGGGATTAGATTCCCTGCGCACTATTCCAAAATTGTTTTCATTGAATCGTATTTTGGAAAAAACTAAAGGTTTGAAAATTGTGATTTCTATAGGATGGAGCCGATTGACAATGTATTGCACGAGATCGCTGAGTCCCAAGAGTCCGTGAAGGAGAAGGGATCAGCCGCAGGACACGGAGCACCGGCTGCACAGGATGTTATCCCACCGTCTGACCCTGCCTATGCCCACTTCGTTGTGATGATGCAACAGATGATGAGGAGGCAGGGGTCGACAGGGTGAAGGCCTTAATATTGAAAAAAAATTGAAAGAGGTGTGCAAGCACGGTGCAAAGTTATTTGAGGGTACTACTGACCCGACTCGGGCAGAGGATTGGCTCTGAGACACTAAGAGGATCTTCAACCGAATGAGGTGCACGCCAGAGCAGAATTTGAGGTATACTACCTTACTATTAGAGAAAGGAGTTTGGGATCCTCCTACCTTGAGTTGGGGCGATTTTTAGAGGGAGTATAAGGCACAATTTGTTAGGCTCTCCGACTACGCACCCAAAGAGGTTATGACTAATCAGCAGCAGAGAGATCGATTTCAGAGAGAGCTATGATTTAGCATCTGCACCCGTATTTCTATGGAGCAGCCTACCTACCAGATACTTTTGGAAACTGCCCTCAGAGCTGATGAGCTTTTGGCCAAGGAGGGCCGTATATAGGGAAAAATACAAAAGGTATCTGGTGGATCCAGTGCCACTAGAAGACATAAGAAGACTGATTCCAGACCTCCGAAGAGTACAGGTGGAGGAGGCAGTTGACAGAGGGTGGTTCTAAGAGCAGGGTGAGTCATACCTTTAGACCTCCTACCTCAGTACAGTAGAGTACCAGAGGCCACACTGGTAGGGCACTCGCCAGCTGTGCTTCTACTACAACAATCTTGGTCATCAAATCCGATACTACTACCTAAAGATGATGGATGAGAAGAGAGTTGTGTCTGGCCAGAGCAACGTTGGGAATAACATGGGAGCTACTACTTTTTGTAGAGGCCGAGATAGAGGTGGGAGGGCTACTAGCACCACCTCGATAGACAGAGGAGTCTCGCATATAGTGGCTCCACCTTAGGCATGTCTCTATGTTATGACACGGGATGAGGCAGTAGCCAACCCTGATATCATTACTAGTATTATTACTTTTACTTCTCATAGTACTTTGACATTGATTGGCCTCAGTTTTATTGTTCCTTTGTTAGCGAGTCGTTAGTAGAGTAGATTTAGGCTATTTAGTGGCAGTTTCTATACCATCTGGGGGCAGAGTGACGGTGAGAGACGTGATGAGGCATTGTGAGATGAGGATTAGTGATGCACAATATGTTACAAACTTGATTATTTTGAGGATGGCAGAGTTTGGGGTCATATTGGGTATGGATTGGTTGTCGAGGAATAGACCAGTGGTGGATTGTTACGCAAAGGAAGTAGTGATCGAGGTTGATGGTGAGAAGAGAGTGTTGTTAGTGGGAGAGCAGAAGGTTATTCCTTCTTATTTGGCATTGGCAGCAATGGTTGCAAAACTGATAAGAGAAGGGCGTGAAGATTTTTTAGCTTGTGTAATGGACCTGAATAAGACCAAGTTAGGGGTGAAAGTTGTAGAGGTCGTGAAGGACTACCCAAAAGTGTTTTCAAATGAATTGTTGAGATTACCACGACAGAAGGAAGTTAATTTTGAGATCGAGATGGTGCCAGGGGCGGTGCCAATGTTAGTGGCGTCATATAGAATGACAGTTGTGGAGCTGCAGGAATTGAAAAGGAAATTAGAGGAACTTCTGGAGAAGGGCTTTATTCGGCCGAGTGTGTCACCCTAGGGCTCACCGATACTATTTATAAGGAAGAAAGATGTGTGTTTATGGTGATGCATTGACCCACAATTTGAACAAGGTGACAGTGAAGAATAAATTATATCAATTGTCGCGGATCAACAAATTGATTGATCAGTTGAGGGGAGCGACAATGTTCTCCAAAATTGATTTGTGAACGGGGTATTGGCAATTACGAGTAGAGGAGAGCTCCATTTCGAACAAAGCGTTTAGGATTCATTACAGCCACTTTGAGTTTACAGTGATGCCATTCGGGTTAACTAACGCACTGGCAGCCTTAATGGATTTGATGAATAAGTTATTTCAATCGTACTTAGATTGGTTCGTGGTGGTCTTCATTGATGAGTTTTTAGTATACTCAAGAGATAGAGAGGAGTAGAAGGGGCAGATCTAAGTGGTACTAGAGTTGTCGAAAGAAAAGGAGTTATATGCCACATTCGAAAAGTGTGAGTTATGGATGAGAGGGGTGGTATTCCTAGGCCACGTGATTTATGCATAAGAGGTCAAATCAAATCCAAGTAAGATAAAGGTAGTTCAATAGTGGGAGGCTCCAAAGAATGTGATAAAGGTGTGCAGTTTTTTGGGTTTGACAAGTTATTATCGAAGGTTCATTGAGGATTTTTTAGGTTGGCAAGGTCGATGACTGGCCTACTAAAGAAGAAAGTCCCATTCATTTGGAATGAAAGACGTCAAGAGAGCTTCTAAGAACTAAAGAAGAGATTGGTGGAGGCTCCAATTTTGATGTTACCGACTGAGGGTGGCAAATTTGTGGTGTATACAGATGTGTCTAAGGCAGGCTTAGGCAGAGTTCTTATGCAAAATAGGAGAGCGATTGCTTATACATCTTGAAAGTTGCGAGCGCATAAGGCTTACTACCCTACCCATGTTCTGGAGTTTGCTGTGATTATCCACGCTTTAAAAGTGTGGAGACATTACTTGTACGGCAAGACCTTCTAGATTTTCAAGGATCACAAGAGTCTCAAGTATATTACTATTTAGCGGGAGCTGAACTTGAGACAATAGAGATGGATTGAGCTGTTAAAGGATTAGAACTACAAGATTGAGTACCATCCGGGTAAGGAAAATATGGTCGCTGACACTTTGAGCCAAAAAGACAGAGAGGATGAGGATTCCGTGACCTATAAGGTAGATTCCTTATTTGCTTTAGGGAGTTAAGGGTACAATTAGACTTGATCGAGGGGAAATGTTGGCTAACATATGGGTGAGACCCCATATGAGGGAGTTGATTACAGAGAGGCAAAAGGAAGACGATTACTCAATGAAAATGAAGATAAAAGTAGAGAAAGAGAAAGCAACGACACCGCATCGACTAGATGATGATGGAGTGTTATACTACAGGGCCGTCTGCATGTTCCCAATATAGTAGAGATGAAAGAGAGCCTTATGGTTGAGGCACATTTCTCACCATACTTGGTACATCTTGGTAGCACCAAGATGTATCGAGATATGAGGGACATGTAATGTGGGTGAATATGAAGTGAAAGATCGTAAAAGTTTGTATTTCAGAGTCTGCCTTGCCAGCAAATCAAGGCAGAACATCAAGCTTCGGCAGTAAAGTTAATATTGCTAGAGATTCTGTAGTGGCAATGAGAGAAGATTGCAATGGACTTTATTATGGGGTTATCTATAACCTTTAGACAATATGATGCAATTTGGGTGATAGTGGACCGACTCACCAAGTTGGCACACTTTCTAGTTATTCGGTAGGATGACACTTTGGACAAGCTTGTATGTGGCAGAGTTTGTGAGGTTACACAGAGTTCCTATGTCGATCGTCTCAGATATTTATCTAAGGTTCACTTCAAGGTTTTGGTAGAATTTGCAGGATGCCATGGGCACTAAACTGTGGTTTAGAACTGCATTTCATCCTCAAACTGGCGGACAATCTAAGAGGACTATCTAAACGGTTGAGGTTATGATGAGGGCATGTGTACTCGAGTTTGGAGGCAACTTGGATGCCCACTTGTCGTTGATTGAGTTTGCTTACAATAATAATATGACCCCCAAATTCAACTACCACCTTATGTTAATATATTAATCCCGTCGAGGTGATACCCGAATTCGAACATCATAATATTTGCAAATAATAATTAGAGATGCAAATTTAGGAAATATACATTCATTGCTTAAAATAAAACTTTACAAAGTTTGAGGAGAAACATTCCAAAGCTAACCAAGGTTTACAAAATAATTTTTGGTTATGAAAGAAAAGGAATCTATTTGATCCCATTTTAGTTATAACCAAACAAAAGAAAGGTATGCACTATTATGTTCGGTAGAATTATATGTATGACATAAAAAAATCCATCCTAGTGCACAGCCCACCTCAGTTCTTCGATCTTTGGCGTTGGAGTTGGGATCAAGCAACTGGTCTACCCTTCTCGTCCAAAAGAAAATCCCCTTAAATCCCTGTCCACATGGCAGACATAAAACGCAGTGAGTCGCGAGACTCAGTAAACAACACTTACTGAAATGGACAACATTCCCTATTTCAATTTATTCATATTCATTCAATTCATAATAAACACAAGAACTCAATTAATTTCACATCATATCATCCGTTAATCACATCGTAATGAGTCATTCAAACAGAAATTGGTTTTAAACCATAATCCACAAATAAGCATTCTCAAAAATTAGAAATCAGAGATCCACGCGTGATCAACCAGTACTATGCGTGGTGGTAGACAACTACGCGTTGTCGCTACCACACCGCGTAGTTCTGGTGCAAACAAATGTGTGGTCGTGGCTAAAGTACACGTGATCACCATGAGTGCACGTACTTAGCTTCCACACGTGTGGATCTCTGGTTTCCTGCATGAAAATTCAAGAACCAAACCATACATTCTTACCAACACTTTCCTATCACAAATCATCATTTCCAATTCAATCATCAATCAACAAAATTTCATTTTCACCAGGATCATTATATAAATACGTAATAGTAAGAGTTTGACACAGAACATATCCAGCACAACCACACAACGTTTAACCATACTAAACTCAACAACTATCAAACAAGTCATTCATTCTTGTTACAACACCATTCCACTTCCAAACACATTCACAATTCATATCAGACTCATCATTTTCATAATCTACCACACATGGCATCAATTTCCTTATTCAAGCAACCAATCTAAACGTTTCAAACATATGCTCATGTAATCACATTAGGTGCAACATAATGAATGCAAATGCATGACCTCTAATGCATCTTTTAATGTGATCAATCATGATTCCAAACTTTAATTTCAATTTATGCCCTTTCTTGGCCATTATTATTGATGTTTGCAACCAGGCCTCGTCGGCTGGGAGTATTGGTTATAAAGTACTATGGACCATAGATTTTACGCCCTTAGTTGGCCTGAATATCGCCCTTACTTAGCCTAGCACGCCCGAACACTTTTAAGTGTAAAAAGACTTTCCACTATGCCACGGTATAGTATGTGATATATACTAACTGCAATTACGCTCCCAAGAGCCATAACCACTCCTTCATTTAAATGCTCACTAAGAGCTATCATTTTACTTCCATTTTTACTTCCTAAAAGCTCAATATGCATGAATGTCATATGCAATATCCATATAACCAAATCATGCATCAATATAATGTTCATGCCATGTTATACATCCAAGGATACATTCAACCACCAGAATGCTCAACATAATTCACCAATTCATTAAACATAGCCAATGAACACATGCACACAAGTAATCAACTCATCCGTTTCCTCTTCCATAGGCACTACAAGCATAACCAATTAAAACAACATCCAAGCAATACACAAAATCATCACTCAATGTTATGATCAACAATACCAGAAATATACATAATCTACCGTATCAACAACCATATAAATCAGACACCTAATCATCTCATTAGGTATAACATAACCAACCATATAAGTAATGTACATAATCATCATATTATGTATATCCTAGTCAACCATACAATCAACATACATAATCATCACATTATGTAGCACTCAATCCAAACATTTCGCAAACAAAGAGCATACAAAAAAAGGGAAGTTGCATTCGTGTTGCTTACCTTGCAAGAAACACCTAACGGCTCGGTTGGGAACCTCTCTCACCGTGATTTGAACCTCCTATTAAAAACAATTATGAATTTATATTAACCTCATGTGCATGAAACTATGCAAAGACAAAAGATTAACGATGTTTATATGCATTTTTGTTTAAATAGCTCAATTCCTCTTCTTTCTCCTCTCTCTCATTAATGTTCTATTACCTACCCTTAACATAAATTATTCGTCCCCTTTTCACCAACCACCATTAATGTTTCTCACAAACTCCTTTCGGTATAATTTTACAATTTCTAACATCCAACACATGCTAGATATCTTAATTCCTAAAACTTTCCTTTCAAAACCCCAAATATCATCCTACCCATTTTCCAAACTCTCTCATCATCCAACACCCAAATGAATTGAATATTAAACACCATCAATAGGACCTAAAGAAACTTACCTAAGCAACAAAAAACGGAAAAGAACTCCGGTCTAGGAAACCCAAACTCGTCACTTTATAGTGGTTACTTTCTGACACCGATTTCGGACACCTAAATCATGATTTAACACCAAAAATGGTTACTAATAGATAGTATACACGTTAAGCTTTCCAACGAGCTATTATTTGCTCAAATCGGAGCTCAAACGAAAGAGATATGACGTCGGAAACTAGGGTTAACGAACAAAAACGGGATTTGACAAAATAACATGAGAAAACTCACCAAAACTTGATCCCAAACTGATTTCGAAACTCCTGAACACTAGGGTTCCATAAGGAAAGTTGATGATTAGAGTTTTTAGTTTTGGAGAGAGAATATGGGAGAGAGGAACGTGTGTGTAGGTATGTGCGAAGGAAAGAGCATAGGTATGGTTTTTGAGGTTAATTAAGTTAATTGCTTTGGGACGATTTTTCCCCTGTGGGTTCTTTGTTCAATATGCATCTCATAACCTCGTTTTTGCTTGGTTGAACTCATTCCGATTCTTATTATTTTTTCTTAACTTATAATTTCGTAAGTCTATTCTCACTCTCCTTCCACTGAATTTTATTTAAACATTTTACGAAAAATTTATTCCCCTTTTCCATGTATTTTGTTTAAAGTTTTAAATTTAATTATAAATTCGAGACGTTACAAATAATTTCCACTCGAGTATTGGGATGGAACTGTGTGAGGCATTATACGAGAGGCAATGCCGGATTCTAGGTTACTGGGATGTAGAGGGTTTGTCAGAGATTAAGGGACTAGAACTCGTACAGTAAACCTTGGAGAAAGTTAATGTTGTTAAGAGGTGTATACAGGCCGCCCAGGATCGATAAAAGAACTACTTCGACCGAAACCATCAGGAAGCATTGTATAAGGTAGGAGAGAAGGTATTTCTCGGAGTTTCACCGTGGAGAGGTGTGATCGGATTTGGGCAGAAAGGGAAATTAAGCTTGAGATATGCGGGACCATATGAGATCATTGAGAAGGTGGGACCACTTACCTACTAACTTTAATTACCGGTGGATTTATCCCGATTCCACAACATGTTCCATATGTTGATGTTGAGGAGGTACTGATCCAACCCAAATCATATACTTACGAGGATCTCGCATTTGCAATTAGGTTTAAGCGAGTGTTTAAGAACCTAGACTGTAAAATTTTAAGGACAAAATTTCCTAAAGGGAGAGCAGTAATGCCCCAAAAAATACAACTTAAAATTAGCAGAGAATATGGAAACAGTAGCGGAGAACGGCCTACCGTTCCGTAAACTGTTTCCACTGTTGGTAAAAAGCTGATTTTGCGTTGAATAAAGGAAAAATGGTTAAGCAAACGGTTTGGGTAAACCGTTCTGTAAACCATTTCAACTTGACAGGTTTTTAAAATCATACGCGTATTTATAAGGAAAGAGAGAGAGAGAGAGAAAAGAGTCCTTTCTTGACCCTAGTTGAATTCCACCCAAAAACCTCTCTTTCAAATCTCAAGAAAACACTTCTAGACGTTTCCCAAACATAAATCCTTACCCCTCACACCTAGATCTTCATAATCTCATGTTGAACAACTATCTAGACTGATCCTAGGGTTTGAAGCGACTTGAAGCAAGGTAAACTTATAACCCTAGATGAAATTTATGAGTAATAGGGTGAGATTTATGTGGGTTATATGCATTTTTATGGAGAATCCTAAATGTGTAAACATTTAATGTGATATTGTAAGATTGAAGGAAGATCTAGGATTTTAGGGTTTGGGTAAAGTAGGGGTTTTGTGTAATTAAAGGTATAGATGTGAAAATAAGTGTAAGGTGTGGTGTATAATGTGAAATGTGAATGATTTGTACAGGAAGTGATAATCGGAACCCAAATCGGAGAACATCGAGCTGACTTTGCTTATTTCGAAGTAAGTGCACCGAAACACACTTACCTTGGTATGTATTGCACTTGTATGGTTAAGTATATCCAATTGAATGTGATATGTTGAAATTTTAGGTTAATGTGTCATAACAATGGACTTGATTTGTTGATGTGAAATTAATTGATGGCTTAATTTATGATAAGTGATGCGATGATAATACTTATATGTTATGAATTGTTATGAAAGGAATGTATATGCAAAATGTGTAGTTGGTTCGATGTGTGTGATATTTACATATTATTATTAAGGGTGATTGTGGATATGAACCTTGTGTTAAGCCATAGTCAAAATCATTGGTTGATTGAGTTAAGTAATTTGAGTTGGTGAAATAGAACCATGTATTGATAAGTTATGATGGTGGTTGATGTGATATGAGTTGGGGTTGATTGCATGAAAATATGTAAAGGATGAAATTATGAGTGTTATGTGTTTTGAGGAAAAGTGTGAAATGTTCATAAGTTGTATTGTTATGATTTTGATGATGAAATTGGAAATTCTTGCATTTCATTTATTCATGTCATATGAACATAGATGAACATTGTTGCATGTTCATGAAAAGGAATTGCCGCAAGAGCGAAAGCTCTAATGTATGAGGGGTATTGTCACTAGAGCGAAAGCTCAAAAATTTAAAGGGAATTGCCAAAAGAGTGAAAGCTCAAATTTAAGGACTACTGCCACAAGAGAAAAAGCTCGAATCTTAAAGGGAATTTCCAATAAAAAAGAGAGAAATTTCTCATATGAAAGAACGACCCCGAGGCATGCATTCGTATGATTTGCATCATCATTCATGAATGCATACATTCATATTTTGCATTGTGTATTTATGAGCATGAATAGGAAGGCGTGTAAACCTAAGCTTGTAAGTTGTGTGGGTGATTTGATGAAGTGTGCAATAACTTCAATTATGGATTGTGGATTGTTTAGTGAATTGCTTGCTGGAAATGCCTAAAGAATATTGCAATATTAAGTTTTAGATGTTGTGTTTAAAGGCTTTCTTGGTGTGGCTTGAATGGTTTGATTGCTTAAATGTTGAGGTTGTGAAATGGGAATTTTTTTATGTTAAGTGCTACTGTTTTTCTAGACAGCACGTTGAAATGGTATGGGAAACATGCTAAGCAAACCGTTTCCCCAGCCGTTTCACTTACAGGGAGTCCCAGTGAGATGGGAACGATTTCTTTAATGGT
>CANYCX011301238.1:0-25716 GCA_948193385.1 Breynia disticha f. nivosa
GTGCGAGAGGTTCCTTGTCTAAGGACCCCAAGGTCCCCATAAGCGTGTTGGGGATGTTAGACATCTTCAGGATCTGACAGCAGAGACTCCTCCCCCGTCGCGATTTTGGAGTCTTCATACATCCACTCATTGTTGAACTCAGCATCTTCTGAGTCTGAACTCACCTTTTCAATGCAACCCACTTCTTTTTCTTCACCGCATTCCTCTTCATTTTCCACCTTTGCTTGGACTACATTTGTTGCCAAGTTCTTCCAATAGGGCAACATCTCATCCCCTAAAATACCAATGTCAAGAAAATAACTTTCAGCGTACTTAACATCAGGGTCAGCATGCACTATCTCAACATGATTTCCATTATACCAATCTCTCCCGAGCAAAGCGTTAAAGGATGTATTCGATATGTCTAAAACTTGAAAAGCTAAGTTAGACATTTTTCGAACCAACCTTGATTGGTACTGCTATGATTCCCATGACTCGCATGGAACTCCCGCAAAAACCAAATATGTTAGAGTCGGACAAAACCAAATCTCGCATGGCTTTATTCACAATACTCAACATTTTAGACGGAAGTAAACTCACAGTTACACCTCCGTCTATCAAAATTTGACCAATCAACACATTATTGATCTCGGCCTTAATATGTAAAGCTTTGAACCCGATTTCTTTGGAATTCAAACGTTCAAATTTAATAAACTTACTTGTAGACCTTGCCTGTACCCTGGGCACAGTTTCTGCTGCGGGTGCGTCAATCGTGGTATTGACTTCGACCGCCGCCGCTCTATGGTCCTCTACATCCCCTGGACGATCTTCGAGTTCAGCATCCTTCGACTTATAGGTTCGCAGGCAAGGCCAGCACCATCACATCCGAGGGTTGCGCTATCCATGTAGGAGGGAAACTACCAAACTGGATGACATTGTAAGCCTTGTCATCAATAGAGAAATTAGTATTGTAGGAAGGCTCTTCCTCTTCTTTCGAGGTACCTTCCCCCTTTCCTTTTTCTAACTGTTCACACACCTCTTTCCCTTTCCTGCTTTCCTGAACGGGGGAAAGTAGCGAGCTTGCTTCTTCTTTCCTTTTGCTGGAAACTTCTTCTGTCACTGGTTTCCCCTGACCAGGAGTCAAATATTCTTTGACTCGACGTGTGACCTGAGGTAATCCTTTTGCCCCAGTTTGAGCGAACTTAGCAGCTTTCTTGTTTGCTCGACGCTTTCGAGACTTACTCATGTGTCGCTGTGCTGGTTGCCTAGCTTCCGCAGTCTTCCAGATCCTCAACTCAGGCTGCTTTGCTTTCACAAATCTAGCCTCCTTATTTTCCTTTGGCAATGCACGATCAACCATCATAACGTGCTTCCCAGTCGGTTGAAAAGGGCCATAATTGAAGCGACGCATGTTCAAACATTGCGAGGAAGATGGGGCATTCCTTCTGTATGGAGCGGGTCCTCGACCAACACTCGAGCAATGCTGACAAGTGCAGCGATGGCAGAAATTCTTCCTTTCGGTTCCTACCTTAAAAGCTTTTCTTCGAGTAAATGCAGCTTGTATCCTCTCGTTTTCTCTCGTTGAAGCCAACTGTTCCTGCTCTGCCTCATTCTCTTTCTCAACGAGCTTTTTTTCGACCTTTTGGGCACGATAATTCTCAAAGAATTGATGAGGCAGAGATCCCTTGATGAAAGGGTTTTGACGAGGATATCTGTTTTTAAACCCCTCAACACCAGGAGGACTTAGAGCAAGAGCCACTTCCTCGCGGTTGAAAAGATCATACCAACTATAATATATATGCTCGCATAGAAATGCTTTAAAGCGAGCACAGTTATCAGTGGTGTGGATGTTAGCCTAGTGCCATATGCACTTATGAGCCACGTCTTCAGCAAACACTAGCCATCTTAACACTCCCATCCAATTCAGGCGATCGAACACTTTGTTCGCCAACATTGTTTCCGCACTAACAGAGTAAGCAGGCTGCAAGGAAGAAAAACTTTCTATTAGCATGCATTCAGAATTAGGAAATGGATTTTCATCTATTTCCATTTTTTCGCTAGAGTGAGAAAAAGTAATTTCTTTGGATTCAACTAAATCCTGAATTTTATTGCGAAGCACAACACAATTATTGGTTGAATGAGTGTAAGACGCATGCCACTTACAAAACTTCTTACCCCTCAATTCCTCTAACGAAGGTAACTTATGTTCGCCTTTCAAGACAATTCGCTTATTATCCAAAAGCCAATTAAACAATGAATCGGCTCTATCTAAGTCAAACGAATTTTTGCGTTTTTCTTTAGATTTAACTCCCTTCGGAGCTTGAGTATTCTTTTTAACTAAGGGTTCACACACGAATGGTTTCCCTTTAACAAACTCAGCAATGTCGACCTATATATCATCATTCGCAATATCTGTGACATGATGAATATCCTGGTTATAATTTCCAATAGACATAGCCTTACGAACGTTCTCCTCCTTAAGAATATTTTCAAAATGTGATGCACGTTTAGTGAGTTCATAAAGATCTTGGAACTTGAGACCTTCAAACTTTTTTCTAAGCTCAAAGTCCAGGCCATCTTGGGTGAACCTAAAAAAACTGGCTTTCTGGCAGGTTAACTTGACATTTAACTCTCGCCTGTCTAAAGCGATACAAAAACTCTTCAGCCGTCTCACCATCTTTTTCCTTCAATCTCGCTAGATCTGCCACACATGTACCAGGATCCCCTCGCACGAACTGAGCTTGAAAAATATTCTGCATATCCCACCAAGAGAACACGAAATTTGGTTGCAAGTTTATGTACCAGTTGAAGTTATTCCTGTGAACGAACTTGGGAACAACTTTAATTTAAAAAAGTCATCTCTCGAAACTTCTCCGCACTGGAAGGTGAATCGAGCCACATGCTCGATTGCGGGCATTTTCTCATCATCAGAAAACAAAGTCAACTCTGGCACTTTATATCCCCTTGGAAAAAGATAATCCCGATCAATGTAGCCAGGGTAAGGCTTTCTATAAACGAGCAGGTTAATGCAGTGTAATTTTGGACCATACATTCGCTCGATCATGTTAGCCAATTGTTCTTGAGTAACCCCGAGCACATTTAGGTTCGCTCCACCATAATTAGTCACTGGATTAGCAGTCGCTGCGATGGCAAAGTCGCGTCGAATCCTGGAGTGGTCACACCGACTCCTTGGAAAGAAGCTGTATAAGGCGCTTCTCTCTATGTAGCAGGAGGATAAGCCATAGGAATTGAATTCTGAGCCCCCATTGCAGGAATCTCAGTGGCATTCGGGGCTTGGTAAACCATATGTGGAACTTGGCCCAAAGATGCATTTGGTATAGATGGAGGCGAATATCCCTGAGGGTTCGCACTTGGAAATACATTAGAGCCAATCGGGTTAGCAAAGTTGGTGCCCGAAGGATACCCCAAAGGTGGTCCCGACCCGGTTGGATTCGTTTTGCTTGACTGCCCAGACTCAGACAGGCCATTATTATACACGCCAGTATAACCCGCAGTACTTTGATACCTATGGGGTGAAGCAGGCAAAATCACTACTCTAGGGACAGAGTGTGGGATTCCCTCATTCACAAATTTTCCTTTCTCTGCCCTATGGTTGAGTAAGAGTTCGAGTTCCTTCGCAATCTGCTTGGATAACGGACCTTGCGACTCATGAACCAAATGATTCAAATCACCGATAATCCTATCCCGGTTCCTTTGATTTGAAACATGCAGATCGTGAACCTTTTTACACATCTCATCTAACACCTTGTGCATAGAATTGTTAATGTTTAAATTCTGTTCAGATTGAATAGTGTTCATTTCTCGAATTAAGTTTTTGGTACATAAACTTATGTTACTTTCCATTCTCTAGAAAGACTCACACATTTCTTCTTTTTGTTCTTGGAATTTGCCTACCAAAGAATCTCTCCACTGTTTGGAAAACTCCTCAGAATGTGACCAAGAAACAGTTATCTGAGATTGAATCTCGTCGAGTTGGCGCCTGAGTAACTCTTTCCTGAGTTCTGCATTACGCTCTATCTCTGCCATCTTCGTTTCGTAGTATTCTTGAAAACCAGTCCCAGGAATACTCGACGAAGAGGAAGACTTAGACTTCAACTTCTCGGGAGATTGGCTCCCTTCGCTGAATGTTCGAGGCTCACCTGACTCGCTAAGGGCGTCCTGGCCAACTAAAGCGTTGCTGCGAGTAATTCGCTTAGTCATAGCTTCAAACCTTGCAACTAAGACACCCGCAGTGGTCGCCAAATCTGTTGAGCCAATTATTTCGCGGTTGTGATTCGTGATTCGCGATTCGCGATACAAATGGTCTGGTCACAGGCAGAAACAATCGCGTGTACGTGGGTTCGTATTGCCTAAAAGTTTAGGACTTCTTAAACTACACCAATGGCTAACTAAATTAAATTACTCTACTCCTAAGTGCAGCAAGATGTAAAGAAAATAACGTGCGAGAGAAGTAAATTACCAAGAGAAATGACTGCATTAACATAAAACAATTACAACAAAAACACTTATAGATGACGCCTCAGAAGATGACATCCTTGCAGTTTTGCAAGTGATCCCTTCAGCACTTTTAGTAAGCGAACAGTCTACACTAAGAAACAGAAAACTGGGATAAAGCAGAAAAAACAAAATAAAGAGTAAATGTCTTGCGTGTGTCTTGTCTTTTTTCACTTGTTTCCTTGTATTTATAGGCCATCTATACAGTTATTTCTGCGACCCATCAGTCAGGAGCCCTGATCTTTTGGAAAGCCTCGTTCAGAATTGCACAACCGTTTCACTATGCCACATACAAGTCAGTTACTTGTTTGAAAATTCTGCAACTACCTTCAGTAACTGTTCACGCCCAAGTGGTTGGAAAGAAGAGTACACTTTCATCTGGTTGGGCTCCTCCTTGTCAAGCCCACGTTACTCCCCTGGTACCCGATAACTCTCACATGCTTCGCTAGGGTGAACCTTCCATCTTCCGCTGGTAATGATATTCTCGCTTTTACTCATTCTATCCCATCGCTCTCTCTTCCTAGCTCTCACAGTCCTCTTGCTACCAAATTCCTGCAAGTATGAGATCTTGCTTCACTCTTACTGTATTCGTGAGTAAAGATTTTCTTTGCTTACAGAAGCGAGTTTACTGAACCCCTACATTTTGTGGGCTAACAGAAAGGATAATTCATTTGTATCAATATGAGAGTCTAATTATATTATATTGTCAAAATTCATTTTAAATATTTGAAAAAGGTTGACATCTTATGAGATATCATTCATATCGTATATTTCAACTCAAATGGAATATTGCTACTGAAATTCAATTATAAATTTAAAAGAGTTTTAAGAAGATAAGATCTAATCAAATTATTGACATGTTCTCTCTCTAGGTCTATCACAAAGGAGACAAAAACTAAGATTCTCTAAAGATCTTGGTTTTGTATAGATATGAATGGATCAGGCACGGACCCAGTAGCGGAGCCAGAAAATTTTTCTGGTGGGTGCACCAAACTTTCGGCAAAGCGATAAAACCGCTAAAAAACAACGAGTTTTGCAAAGCAATGTCAAGTCTGGGTAGGAACCTCCAAACGGTCAGCTTGATCAATTTTAGTTAACCGAAGGAATTAACCATTGACTAAACTTGTAAAAAAAGTGACTGAATCAAACGAATTTAATTTTTGACTGAACCAAATTAATCGTTTTTTCAGTCTCTTCAGTCGATTTTAACCGAATTAACCAAACTTCAAATTATAAATTATAAGTGTAAAAATTTTTAATATGTTTGAAACAAAATACGAACAATGAAAATATAAACCTCCACCAAAATCCAAAACAACAAAAGAACAATCTTTAGCCAAAAACAACAAAAGAAATTCTCAAAAAATCGCAGAAAAAAAAACAAAAAACATACACCTATGATGGGAATGAGAGGTGGCAGTGGAGACTGGAGAGGGAATGATGGAAAGAAGGAAAGCCATCGACTTATGCTAGTTATATCCACATGTTATTCACTCATGGAGCAATATCTTTCATTTTTCATTTCTTGAGAAAAAATCAGACACTTGATAAAGCATAAGTGTCGGCATTGAAAATAAAATCAAGAGGAAAGCTGGAAAGTTCTTTCTCCCACACTCTTAATGAACAACACAACTCCCAATGTTGTGATAAACCCAACAAATAACAATTAATGCTTTCCTGTTGAGGCTCAGTCCACAAGGCCTACAATCATCTTCAGTCCATTTCAGTTTTGACCTCACAGTCGTTTCTCCTTCACTTCACCCACCATCGACGACCGGTGACCACCAAGGCACCACCAACGACTTCGCATCTCCTCCACGCCTCTATCACACATTGACTCACTTGTCCAGCGACCACCACATAACCGGTCGTGCACCCACTGCAATCTTTCGGCTGGTGGGTGCACCACCAGGCGGAGGCATGGATGGACCCCCTATACTAGGTGGTTCCACCGGCGCCAGTGGGTGCACGGGCCCTCACTGGCGCCACCCTGCCTTTGACACTGCACGGACCCAAGCCAGAACCAGTACCAGTTCCAGCGTAACCACCTATTATAAGGGTTCCATCAGTTGTGCCCCCACCGGCCATGGTCAAATGGTGGGGGCACCACCAACTCAATCGTGGGTTTTGGAAATAGTAGCATGTGGCAACTTGAGCGGAGACGAGGAAGGAGTAGAAAGTGGATATTGACTATGACGACCAAACAAAGACAAGTAAGGAGGGGTGGAAACATGTGACTGAAATGAATGCAAAAGCTATGTAAGTGTTGGGTTAATTTCTGATTATTTATGTGGGTTGCTTGATAATGAATTCATGAATCGAATGAAAGTTGGTTCCTCTTTTTTTACTGGGATTGGATTTTGGAGAGTGAAATGAAAGAGTGTAAGTATGTTCTTATGTTAGATGAGTTTTGTTTCTCTATTGGAATGAATGAATTTTGTTCTTTTCTGAGATGGGTTTTCTTTATTAATAGTGAAATTAATGAAAATTGGAATTTTTTATTGATAGTGATAAACATAGTCAAAAACTGACTCCTTTTGAGATGAATTGTTTCACACTTTCATCAGAGGAGTGAAGTTAATTTTCTTGTTCTTTGAACTGTGAAGGTTAAGTTAGTTATGTTTTCCAGTTAGTTTGGACAAATCACTTTCATATTTCAAACAAGAGCAAGATACATTTTTCTAAATCTGATTCATAAACGTGTTCTAAAATCTCACAATCAAAGATTTAACTTTAGAGTTTTGTAGTGTTGCTAAACCAGATATGACATAATAGCTAGAGAATAATTTGTAGCTTTGTTGAGTGTAGTAAAGAGGGTTGCATAGCAAGTAAATGTTTAAATGTTCATGTGTTTTAACCAGATATAGTATTGTGTTGTCATCTGCCACAGTGTTGTTGTTCCTTCCATTGAGTGTTAGATGCTCCTTATTCAATTTTAATAACATAAAAAGAATTGATTGCCAAGCTTCTGTTAGAGTATCATTTTAATCACTATTATTCAATTACAATTATTTGAATGTTTTGAATCTTAAAAATGTACGATATTGTATTTCAAGTTAAAATTTAGAAGAACATGGATGCATACTATTTCACTTTGAATTTTATTTGATCTTTTGTACACTATCGACGTCAACACTGGTGCTCCCACCATAAAAATCTTCTAGGTCCGTCCCTGGAATGGATGTAAAGCAGACATGGACCCCAAGTCGGGTCCAGTGGGGGCCCGTGCCCCACCAGTCCCGACGTAATCGATTGTGCCCCACCAGCCATGGTCAAGTGGTGGGGGCACCACCAACTCAATCGTGTGTTTTGGAAATAGTGGCATGTGGCAACTTGACCAGAGACGAGGAAGGAGTGGAAAGTGGATATTGACGATGACGACCAAACAAAGACAAGGAAGGAAGGGTGGAAACATGTGACTAAAATGAATGCAAAAGATATGTGTGTTTTCTAGGTTTTGTGGTAAGTGTTGGGTTAATTTTTGATTATTTATATGGGTTGCTTGATAGTGAATTCATGAATCGAATGAAAGTTGGTTCCTCTTTTTTTACTGGGATTGGATTTTGGATAGTGAAATGAAAGAGTGTAAGTATGTTCTTATGTTAGATGAGTTTTGTTTCTCTATTGGAATGAATGGATTTTGTTCTTTTCTCAAATGGGTTTGCTTTATTAAGAGTGAAATCAGTGAAAATTGGAATCTTTTGTATTGATAGTGATGAACTTAGTCAAAAACTGACTCCTTTTGAGTTGAATTGTTTCACACTTTCATTAGAAGAGTGAAGTTAATTTTCTTGTTCTTTGAACTGTGAAGGTTAGATTAGTTATGTTTCCCAGTCATTTTGGACAAATCACTTTCATATTTCAAATAAGAACAAGATGCATTTTTCTAAATCTGATTCATAAATGTGTTCTAAAATCCCACAAATCAAAGATTTGACTTTAGAGTTTTGTAGTGTTGCTAAACCAGATATAACATAATAGTTGGAGAATAATTTGCAGCTTTGTTGAGTGTAGTAAAGAAGGTTGCATAGAAAGTAAATGATTAAATGTTCATGTGTTTTAACCAGATATAGTATTGTGTTGTCATCTGCCACAGTGTTGTACTGTTGTTCTGTAAAGTCCTGGAAATTAGAAGAATTAAAATATATGGAAAATAGCTTAAAAGGGATTGAATTGAATTGATTTAGGTAAAATTATGAAAAATAGCAAACAACATGAGCATGAACACGCCCTCATGCTCATGAAGGATGATCAGCACGACATCGTGCTCATCCTAAAGCCCTCGTGTTGAATTTATTGCAGAACGAGATCGTGCACGACTGAACAGAAACTCGTGCTGAGAAAGCACGACACGACCTAATGGTACAACCCGTGCTAAGGGGCGTGTTGACTGGAAACATCCAAAACTAACCAACTGATGCTTTGATTCATTCGAAAATAGAACATAACTGAGACATAAGCAGCAGAAAATCCTAGTTACATTAAGGAGATTGATTCCAGCAAGGAACAATAGGATTTCTTGCAAATTCGGAGTGAAAGTCAATGTAAGTTAATAATCTTACTTTTGACTTGATATGTGAGAAGTGAAAATGCAAAGGTTATTATGATGCTGAGTTAAGATTGAATCGAGTAGGAAGAAAGCGTTAGTAAGTTGATGTGTAGCTAATTACACTTCTCCTAATGATTTAGCTTATGTGGCATCACGATTGAATGAAGTAAAGAAAGTTGGTAGTTAATAAGCTCCTGAGGAAATGTGATTTTGATCTTAGGGTTGTGTTGATGATTGTAAATGATGAAATCAGTAAAGAATATGATTAATTAACAGCCTTATGTGTTTAAATTCGTACAGGAGGATCTGTACGTTATTTGGATTGAAATTCGCGCCCGACGCCGACTTCGTATATTGTCGAGGTAAGGGATTTCGTAAGTGTTTCTACACTTATGTTAGCTTTGTGTAAGCTTTAGTTAAAAACTTTGTGCTTGTGATCTTTTCTCTGTGTGATTTGGTTAAGTGCTTCCTTTGTTCAATTGCTATGTGCAATGAACTGATATAATGAAAGCATGATATGAGCTGTATGTCTATATAAACTATATAATTCTGTGTGATTATGTTATGTGCTCTGTGTGAGCAGTGTTGTATGTTCTTGATATGAATGTTACATATAAATTCATTTGTATTGCATAAACATTTGTCTGACACGATTTACTTTGTGGATAAAGGATGTGTTGTGTGCTGTCCTGGATGGGCTGTGTGTTGTTCGTAATTACGAGCTATATGCTCAGAGCTGTGTGTTCAGGTTGTGTGCCACTCCTCTGCTGTGTGCGATAGATGACTCCACTGTTGTGTGTTATGGTGGACAAAAACCCGAGGACATCCTGTGTGGATTGGCAGTGGCATTGCATACATTTGCATTCATATGATTATAATGTTATGTTATGGATACCTGTGTGATATAAAACTTGTGTGGCTCGTGATTGCTGTGTGCTATCATGTGTGGGTATTGATCTGTATGATCTTGATATTGCTTTCTGCTATATTGATGTTCTATGTGAACCAATTGTTGTGTGTGTGAGATGGAATTGGTATGTAGATGGCTTTGCACTAGATGCTTTGTGCTTTAGATACCATATCTGGGATTCTGATGCTGTGTGCTGAAATAAGTGTATTTAATCTGTGTGGATTGACTTAGCCTGGAGTGAATATGAAACTAAAAGGATAGCTTGTTGTGTGTTAATTGTTAAGAAACAGAATAACTTAGGCATTTTCAAAGCTCAGCACACCCTCGTACTGACCAGCACGTTATCGTGCTTGAGGCCAATTTGACCAGCATGTCTCGTACTGCTGGATTATCTGGAAAACAATGACACGGCACGGGTCGTGTTACCTGGAAATAAAGACATTAAGCATGACACGTGTTCAAAGAGGCGCGATGTGCTAACTAGAAATTGTACATGAGCATGACCCCGTATTCATGAGCACGACCCCCATGCTATTACAAAAATTTCCCTGCACTTCATTTATTTACAGTCTGATTATCTCTTATTGAGTATAGTTGTATACTCACCTCTTTTGATTGTTTAAATGATGTGCAGATCGTAGGTAGCTGTTTTCCAGACGAGAGTGTTGTTGTGATCAGAGGTGTTTACTATATACGATCGAGGTCTGACTCGAGAGATCAGTTTTGATTTTTTTGTACATGTATACATTTGTATATACACGCTCGTCTTTGTTTGACTGTTTTCAAACAAATCTTGCCGCTTGTATTTTTATATTTTGTATGTAAATGTTTGGGCCGAGTTTTAAAAAAAGCGTGTATAGATTTTCTCTCTCGTCGTTTAAAAGATTTGATTTTATATCATTTCTTTTATTATCTGTTTTGAATTGGAAAATATGTTTTAAATTTGAGCTCCACATGTTCCTTCCATCGAGTGTTAGATGTTCCTTATTCAATTTTAATAGCATCAAAAGATTTTATTGCCAAGCTTATGTTAGAGTAGCATTTTAATCACTATTATTCAATTACAATTATTTGAATGATTTGAATCTTGAAAATATACTATATTGTATTTCAAGTTAAAAATTAAAAGAGCATGGATGCATACTATTTCACTTTGAATTTCATTTGATCTTTTGTACACTTTCGACATCACTACCGGTTCTCCCACCATAAAAATCTTCTAGGTTCATCCCTGATGTAAAGCACAACACATTTTCAATTTGGATTATGAGTCCCAAATTGATAGCCCAAATTTCTAAATATATTGTCTCAATGTATAGCTACTTTTTCATTTTTATGCACATAATTTATTATATAAAATTTATAAAATCACATAATAACTAATACTTACAATTAATTATAAAATTACATAATAACTAATACTTACATAATATATTGTCCAAAATGGTTTATCAAATTAGTAAAGGAGTAACATATTATAAAAATATCATTCTTAACTGCAAATTATTTAAATTTTTGATAAATATTCTTCTAAATTATTTCAATATTAAAATAAAAATATTAAAATATTAAAATTAATTTTTTAATATTTTACATAATCTTTATTTTAGTTTTATAAATAAAAAATTAATATTTAATTTATAATTTTTATTATAAAATAATATATTAAATATATTACATTTTATAATAATTAATTTAAAATTAAAAAATTATTTTATCAAAAAAAACTATTATACAAATATGTGTGTGTGAGTGAAAATATAAAATGTTTGCTATGTTAAAAAAAATCATTTAACTAAAATTTATGTTGGCAAATATAATTTTTAAATATTATAAAAAGCTTAAAATTATCAATCAAAAACTATTATAATTCTCCCAAATAAGGTCACTACAAATTATTAGAACTTCTTTGATATCCATTTTTTAGTTTGGATCCATGGAAATTTTGTGAATTCAGATAATTTTTTTTATTTCTTTATTCTAAACCATTCTTTGAATTTGAACTCCTCATTTTTTTTTTATTTTCTCTTTGTTCAGCATTCAAACAATTAAAAATAAATATGAAAAATAAAAAGACTTTTGTTGAATTCCTTACTAAAATTTAAATAGTAATAAGGCAAATTAGATAAATTTATCCCATAAATAACTAGTTATAACTAATTAATTATCTAATATTACATATATGTAAAACATTCACAAAGGAAAATTAAGTTATTGCATCTTCTTTTCTTTATAAACAAGAAACATTAGTATGAAAAACAGAAAGTTCCAACTTCTTCCAGACATCAAACAAACAAATCCTCATTCTGTAGAGAACGTCCTTAACTCAAGGGATCATTTCTCAGTAGCCATAGCTGCAACTTCTCAAGAGATTTGTAGACTTCACTCTCACATCACCTTCACTTTGCTAATATTCTTTTATTTTAAATTCACCAACATCAATAATAATATACATTAGAGGTATTATTTACTTACGCACACGCGCACACACGCGTCTTATTCATCATGCGGCAACCGACGATGAAGGTTTCGAGTCCTGAAGAGAGATCACTGTTTCAAAGGCACCAACTAATGCCTTCACCTTACTCTTCCTTGTCTCCACCAGCTTACTTGCAGTCTCTTCAATCACATTGTTCAGCAGCAACTGTGCATCTTTTTTCTCTTCCACGTCGCTGTGCCTTAGAACAACTTTCTCTGCTGTTTCAATCTCTGCAATGTTGGTATCACTGGCATTAGCTGATATGCTCCTAAGTTCTTTTATGGGATCAACTTTGCTTATTGGGATGTCGCTTAGGGCTCTTCGTTTAAATTTCAGTCTCCTTGATGTTTTGGTCTCGGATTGATGCTCAGTCGATCTCCCTGTCCTGAAACTAAGCTTTTTAGCTGGAGTATCTTGATGTTTACCGTTGGTTACTCCATCTTTTTTTCGTGTAATCTTGTGTTCTGCTTTTGCGTTCCTTGTTTTGTTCTCTACCCTGGCACTCTCAGATTTTCTGTCATCAATAGACTTGGAAGATTCCTGTGATGCCACAGAAGATACAGATGATCGACGAACCCAGATTCGTTCTTTACTGGAATTGAAGTTTATCTTGTCCGAGCATGGAGGCTGTTCTGTTGCCTGGTTTCTATTCCGCGAGTGTTTATAGATCTTCTTTTTTGAAGGTGAATCCAACTGAGAACCATGAATGTCATTCTCGTTTTGGGATTTTGAGTTTCTTCTCTCGGAATGCGATTCATCAATTACGTGCAAAGTCTTCTCTAGCACATCCTCGGTGCTAGTTTGTCCTGATTTGCTATGATCACTATTATCCCGTAGGCAGGAAATGCCTTCCAGTTTCTTGAGCCTCTCGGGATTTATGCTTGAAATTCTCTTGCCAGAACGTTTATGAGACAATGAGATGAGTGGACACATCAAAGCCTTCTTGACAGAATTTATGGCAGATAAAGAAATAGTCCTCGTGAGGCTTTTTTTCTTCCTACCAGAAGCTTTAGGCGACTTTCCTAGGAACTTCCCAGCTTCTTTTTCATCTTGAATCACACCACCTTCTTTACTTGTTGAACTACCTCTTACCGACGAAGAAGATGGTTTTGACTGAGGAAGTTTCGGCTTCACATGAACATGTATTGC
Source organism: Breynia disticha f. nivosa (assembly GCA_948193385.1). NCBI lineage: Eukaryota > Viridiplantae > Streptophyta > Magnoliopsida > Malpighiales > Phyllanthaceae > Breynia > Breynia disticha. The sequence continues at coordinate 13,582 of CANYCX011301238.1, forward strand.
AGGAACATCTGTTGTCTTGGTAGGTAAAGAAAGATGCTTGGACAAGCCAAGTTTCTTGAACGACTCCCTTTTTCCAGGAACAGGAATATCAGGCTTCTGAGGTCTGACATCAGAAGATGGCGCATTCTTTTTTCTGATACCTGGACTTTCAGGATTTTCCATATCCTGACGAACCTGACCCCTGCGCTTCATTTCTGGTATCCTTTTAGGCTTGGGACTCGTTGTCTTTGTTTCAGCATCTTGTTTCTTCCCATATTTGCAGTTATCATGGCAGGAACCTGATGAAGCCGAAAGATAACGAGAAAGTATAGTTACTCTTGCATATGGGATATCTACATTGCCAGTAGAATTCCTCCTCACATGGCCAATCTTGGCCGCAGAATTCTTGGAACTAATTGGGGTGGAACCACCGTCTGGCATTAAGGAGGATGAATCACTTTCCGAGGGCAGTGTGAAAGAATCACTTTCTGGGATCATTGGCATCACATGGATCTCTGGGGTAACACCAGGTCTGGTTTCAGCCATTCTTAATCTTATATAACGAAAATGTATGATCCTACAGCAAATGAGAATCACAGAATTCAGTGAAAATGGATATTGAATCGCATCAATTCCTCCAGAATATCTTTTCCCAAATGTTTTATAAAGAGAAGCACTAAACTTATGAGGAATTACAAACAATTGGCAACAACTATCCTGACCAACCTGAATCAAGCATTATATAAACAAAAAACAAATTCACATCACAAGCCAAAACCAGAAAACCCCACATGCAGAAACCAAACAGAAAAGCTCATTGTAAAGAACCATCTGCTCCAAAACCCAAAATGAGACGAACAAAAATGCAACTTTACTAAGAAAAAGGAGAAAGAGCATACCTTCTTTACATCCAAAATGAAGAAAAACGGGAGACCCCTCCCCTTCCAACCCTTCAAAAAAGGGTCTCTGCTTTGTTTTTCATAAGAAAAATCCAGCAAAATAACTAACAAGAGTTTTGTGCGCTCTGTGTGAATTGTTGGGAAATGCAAAGCTGGCTCGTTTGTTACAAAACAAAGGAAGAGAGTAGTCTGATATTGAGGAAAATATGGGATTCTTACCTGTTAAAATGTAACTGTTTTCTCAACTGTATTATCTACTATATCTTACTATCTTAATCAACTCAAACCAAGCTTGTACATTTATCAACTCTGGTCTTCGTCATTTTTCTTTTCCAAATATAATAAAAAAAGGAAAATAAAATGGAATGTCCTTCCTTGTTCTGTTTTCGTTCTTTTTTTTTTCTCATCCGTCTGTTCAATTATTTTTGCAAGACTGAAACTTAGCCAAATTCGATTGAATCAATTAATTCTGATGCGCATGCTTATCTGTTTGTTGATATGAGCAAGTCTCATGCTTTTTTTAGAGTAATGTTCTTTTATATCGTAATAATATTTGTATATCTTTTAACATTAAAGGAGAAGTTGAATCAAGTTGTTTCAACTGAAGTTCAATCCGATAGGTTAGTTGGTGATAAATAGTAACATCAGTAATAAAAGTTATAATTAAAGAAGCACCAAAAATAACTTCCATTTGAGATAGAAACTGGGGCTCCCATCGAATTTTTTTTTTAAATTAAATTCTTTTGGACCCCTCAACATGACTCAGTTTTCAATGCAAAACTTCTTTATGATGTTCTATTTGGACATACATATTAGAGACCACTTCCTAAACTAAATACATTCATCAAGAACCAGAAGTTAAGTTACACCAATTTGTTGTTCCTAGTAATTTTCAACTTACATAGCATAGCTGGTTGCACCAAAAACAAAACTCAATAGTTGAAACAACGAAGGACTAATATAGTAGATAAAACTAAAACAGAATAATCGACATCTCACTAACTTGAAAAATTATATTACAAGACTAGATTATGTCCAAACTAGTAGAGTTCCTGCACGACTCATCCTTGTACACTAGAAAGAAAATATTGCTAAAGCTCGAAAAGCAGATAGAAAAAGAAAACAGAGAATGTGATGGAGAGGATTCTTCCTTACTCCAGCAATTTTGAACCAGAGATGCCGCCTAGAGATCATGCTGACTGTTACAATAAAGCAAAACAAAAAAAGAACTGCAGTTTGAAAGAAATTACTTGACCAGAAACCCAAAAACAATCTTCAGGATCTCTAGAACCAAGATGCCTATCAGAACATATCATGGAGATTCGACGAATTGCCTTATTGTGAAACCATAAGCGCTTCTGATTTCAGTTTTGGTAACTCAGGTGATGATTTCCCTGACCAACCAGTCAAGACTAGGCAGGGCAAAGTACAAGATAAGAAAAGAAGGTAAAGCAAACAAAAGTGTGATGAGGATGTAAAGGGCTAAGATGGCTGCACTGGCAGGTATTGCATACATAACAATTAAAAGAAATATCACTATCAATGGAAATTTAGCTGTCGCATGAACGAAGAATACCAAAGACTTACGGACAGATAATTGAATCCTTTCGGCATTGAAGTAGCTAGAGAGAGTACCATGATAGTTGGATGATGGTGATCGACCTGAGACATGAGTGCCCGGAGCCCGCCTGTTATTTATTTGGCCTATTTGATTCCCAGCACCCGAATTCCTGTTAGACGAACATACATGGTGATGACACTCTCCGAATGACTTTGACCTGTCACCATTCATGCTCTCAACCATCCATAGTAGGAAAAAGTTCTTCCTTGGGAATCTTAAATTTCCCTTATATACTAGCCTGAAAGACAATAGATTACACCATGGACAAGCAATGAAGAAGGGGAGCTGGATTGGTAATGTGGGGAGTTTCACAACAGCCCTTTGGAGTCCAAGCACACAATTCTTACAGAGGGTGTGACCACACCACAAAACATAGGGTACGTTCTCAACAATGTTGAAAGATTCCCAACATATAGGGCACTCTAATCCCTCGTCTCTGCTATTATTTAATGAATGCTCATCATCCGAACCCTCTAAAGGAGCTGTTCTTGTCTTCAAAGCATCACTCTTCAGCCCAATTTTTGTATTAAACACTTTTGAGGCAAAACTCCACATGGTTATGGAGGCAGACGATTTATCTCGGAAAATAAATGCCTGTTTACTTATACTAGTTGTTAAGAATTGAGGATCAATGTCTGCTACTACACACACTGTATAACCTGCAAAGATTTACATGTACAATCAGCATCTTCAACATCAACAACAAAACAAATATATTGAAAGGTGACAATTCCATAATGCTCTTTTGTTCATTGAAGCTTATCCTCTCTTAATCCACTTATGTGTTAACTACCCATAAGCCAAAAGCTAACAAAGCCTCTAGTAATCAAATTCGTCCAAATTTAGACAAATTAAAAAAAAAATCAAATCTCTCTCGTCAACCATCAGAGCATTATCATTCTAAGAAAACCCAACTGACCACGGTGAGCAAATAATATAAACCAACAAATCCACCAATAAATAAATCAAAAAAAAAAAAAAGAATCTCCAATAACTAAGCAAGTTAATAAACCAAGTTCAGTGCTGCAAACAACAACACTCTAACCTCTAGCACTAAATGTTCACATTTCCTCTCTAGAAATCACTTCCCTATATTATAATTGAGCCGTGCAATATTAAGCGAAGTATGGAGTCGTACAAATCCTTCCAAATCACAACCCAACCTAAAAGATCAAATCTTTCCCATTTCAACTCCAGAAAATTAAAATTCCACGCAAACCCATTTAACTACAGAGCAAAATCAACAACAGAACCAACAATTCTTCAGTCATTCATTATTCTCAAGCTAATAACCTCCTCAAGAATACAAAGCCAATTAAAAGAAATTAAAACAAACCCTTCGAAAAGCACCAAACTTTATGTCGAATAAAAAACTAGTGGGTCCGATAAAAAAAATCTTCAACAAAGAGAAGATTTAAACACTTACAATGGAAATTCGATGGGTTACCTGTAGATGGAGAAAGAAATAAAAGGAAAGGGTTAATACGTGTAAAGTGAATATGTGTTTTGGTTTTAAGTTTTTAGTTAGGAAAAAGAGAGAGACGCGGTGTTAGTTGTGTAAATTGGTTTAGAGATCCAAGTGTAAGACGGAGAGAGACGAAGCATCCACATCACTGTGGCTGTTAGTTTGTCAGCTTGGGAATTTTGATTGATGGAGTAGCGCGGCACCGTTTGATCCCATTTACGGAACTTGTAGAGTGGGTTCGTTTGGTTGTATTGTCGATTTCAATGTACATACTGTTTTGTCTGTATTGTGAATTTCTACCGCTTATCTATACGCCCATTCCCCATTTTTATTTAAATAAAATAAGCTATTTTTGGCATGTGATTGATGTGTTTAATAGTTTTTTTGGTATATATTTGGTTTTATATTTTCCTAATATTAATAATTTTTAATTTGATAATATGATTGATGGGGATGCAATTTATTTCATAAATAATAATAATTAATAAAAAATCACTCACGTGATTATCATTTATCAACCTAAATTATTACCCTTAATATTAAAAAAGTGGTCCGTCCATTATGAATTTAGAAGGTGATATTCGGATTTTTCAAAATTTATATTCATTTTACAACTTATTCCTTTATCTGGTTTATCTTCTATTAAGATCGGAGGACTTTATAAAATTACGTCAATACTTTTACATATTAAGAATAATGTAGGACATATCTTTATTTTTTTTTTTCCATTAAAATCTTTAGAATTATCATTGCTTACTTTTTTTCATTAAAAAGGGGTGTGGTGTGAGCGGTTTAGCTTCCCCTTTCGATGACTATCGGGCGCGATATGCGGTGCCTCTCCCAATCCAGTTTTTTACATACACAAGCGGAGCTCGAATTCGAACCTCAGACCTTGCTTAAGTAAACATAGTGCCCTTTACCATTAGACTAACTAGAAATTGGTATCATTGCTTACTTTTTTATTCACCTCTGACTATCGAATGAAATGTGAATAATTCGTATTTTTCTTTTTAAAATAAGAGGCATTTTTCATTTTGTCAATGCTTGAAATAGTTTTGTCTACTTCATACTAGTATATATCTCAAAAGTCAATAATTTTATACAATAAATTGCTAAACTCAATCACTTGATGCTGTTATGGTTTTGTAATCAAACTCAATTAAATGATTAAGAAAACCTAGGTGAGCTTAAAGTATGTTTACAAAAAAAAATTAGATTCATTTTATTGAACATCTTGAGAAAAATGAAGTAATTATCTCTTGTTTCACTTAATCACAAATAAGATGAGCATAACCTATTTGAACCGTTGAAACGAATAAATCGAATAAATTTTTTTTTTCGATTCAGTTTATTTAATTTATTTTAATTATTTGATTTAGTAGGCTATTTGTTTGGTTTATTCGGTTGAATTTGTGATTCACAAACAACATACTGTGACCAGATCTTGGTTTCATCAATTTTAAAACCGTAAAAATTAAATCCACAAATTACTCCACATATAAATAAATAAATAAATATTTCTTCACTCACCTCAACTCTATATTTACTTTTCTAATTTATTTTTCATTATTCATTCTTCTTGAAAGAAACATGGAGACCTTCCGGGATTCTTGGTGATGAGCTGCTTGAGGAAGCCCGCTTTTAAATTGTAAGAACGATTCTGGTAAGTTTTAGATTTGTAATGAAGTGTTAGAACAAAGGCAGCTGAACTTGCATTTTGCATCACACAACAAAAGGCTCAGCTCATAGTCGAGTTGAAGCTATGTGTAAACTGCACTATATATTACGTTGGCAACGACCTTCTACAACAAATGCCATTGCTGACTCACTGTCATCTTCCCCAAAATATCAGCATACAAAATATGATTCAACTTCATCGCTACGCTACACTTAGAATAAGTCTAGGATTACTTGCCCGACTTCTTTGCCCTCTGCGTCGCCGTGTTACCATTGTCCAACCCACCAAGTTTCTCAACTGGGCAACCAGATCGCTGCTCTCGATTTGTTGACTCAAACACACTGCATTCCCAACATTTGAGGAAACGGCAACCTTTCTTCTCGTCATCCGTGGACAACTGTTCCTACCGATCTTTCTTGCCCCTGAACCTCTCCGACTTGTAGTCGCCTCAATTACCCCTCCGAATGCCTGAAGATCCTCGGTCACCTCGTATCGCGATAGGGAGGCGAGACTAGGAAGAATTTCATTTTGGAAGTCTTTCTTTTGATTCCTGCACCTTCTCGTTTGGCCCTTCCTCGGCTGACTTTGAAATGAGTATGAACATTTTGGTAGCTCTTCCGGGACAAAGTTCTTACAACAGTGCTCTTCCATGTTGGTCTCCTTCAATGATAATGTCATTGCTTCAAAATAATCAATCCCATCAGAAAGATCCTCACCCCAATCATCAATGTCTTTGCAACTATATATTAGCCCATATTTACTCCCCGGATCATCTCTCACTGAAGAAACTATCCTCGCAAACCATTCAAGAGATTCAACATGCAACAATTCAAATGTTTTGATAACGTCTTTCTCTATGCAAGCTGAATCCTGTGAAGAAGAAATGGAAACTATAACCTTTGCAGCAATCTTTTCTGAATCCTGTAACAGAAGCTTATCACCCTGCCCTGACAATTGAGAAGTCGTGTCCAATTGGTTTTCATCTGATTCTCCTCTTTGTGGAGAGCTCTCCTTGTTCTCCAGACTCCCAGGTGCATTTGAATATGTTTTCGCTGATGAAGAGGATCTATATGGAGAATCATCCTCATTTGTGCAAAAATTAATGTCAACACAAACGAGATCCGACCTTTTATCTTGTACATTTCTTACAACTAACTGTTTTGCACACAGATGTCCGCCTGGTAGCACAGAATGGTAATCCAAGTGGCTATTGATATTCTCCTTATTGACAACATCAGCCTCAAACCTCTTCCCTCCATCTGTTACAGCAGTATTTTCAGAATCCACAGTTGATGAGCAGCATGGAGATAAGGAATTCAAATCCAAAACCTTGGAAAAATTCTTACCCACAGAACCCTTCCTGAGTTTTCTGGGAATATCTTTGGATACACAACAATTGCCCTTTCTGTGGAACTCTTGATGATTACTGACATTTTCACCACGATGAGACTTTGCTGTAGTATATTTGGAGCTTCTTGATCTGGAACTTCTTTTCAATTGTGCGGAAGAGTTGAAACATGGAAGGGCTTGCACCACAATAGGGACCCTTGCAAAGTCACGCGTACATCTTCTTGAAGACAAAACCAAAGGCGATTCGTGATCCATTGTATCAGCATAGGGAATAAGCTCATTTGACGTGTACTGGCAAGAGGAGAAATTAGTCTCAGTGCATTCTGAATCTACTTCTTTCCTTTTTCTCTTTGACTCAACACTGCTCTGGTCCAATTTAGCAGAAGATGAAATTTGTTGGGCCTGACCAATCTCAACTTCTTTGGAGGAAATTGATAATGCATCCACAGATACACCTTTGTGGATGAAGTCCGAGTTACAGCTATGTTTTCCTGAAATAATAGGTTGCAACCAGCATATCAGAGGAGAAATACAAAGTGACAATATAAAGGACTATGCCAGAGTTCTCACCAGTTTCATGATCATCGCATTGCTGACAACCATTATTATTGTGGTGTAAAATATTTGAGCAAGTATCAAGATCCTCATTTGTATGTGGTACAACATCCTGCAGTTCAATTTTGAAATTTTCTTTTGTATTTCCCAAGAGATCAGGGCAGGGGATCCCTTCAGGGCCAGGCACATGACACAACAAATTATTGGACACAGAATCTGCTATTTCTTCTGGTTTGATGGGTTCATTCAAATCAGCCAATAGTTTGGCTTTTTCAGGAAGTGAATCCTGATTCATGCTACCATTTTGGACAACCAAATTAACATTGGTAACAACGGATACTTCTTCAATACACTTCTTCACATCCTCCAAAACTGTCTTCAAATGAAAAGTTTGTGCCTTTGGTATGCATGCAACTGTTTCCTCAACACAAGTTTCTTCATCTTCAATATCAATGTACTCCTCTGCTGGAAGTTCAAGATCAAATATTTTTCTAGCAACTTTCTTGCACTTTGATTCTAGCAACTCTGGTGCTTCGACAAGGTGCATTGTTTGAGAAGGGCCACAGGTTGGTTGAATGGCCTTTTGTTCAACAATATTAAAACAAGATATGTTACTTCTAACACCTGAAACAGATGGTTGATTCAATCCAGGATTCAGCCATGGCAACGAAGAAACTTCAAATAAACTCTGAGCTGATGTTGAACTAGAAGTCTTTTGCCATAAACAATGCCCGTATAGTTCGTTCCTTTTTACTTCATTCATCAGTTCTCTCTGTCTGTTATAAACGCAGTGGAGTTCCTGGATCTGAGTAACCAAAATACACTTCAAAATAATCCAAAAGGCTTAAACAGTAAAAAAGAACTTCTATGAGCAAAAATCATCGCACAAGAAATGCTACTTTAAATTACAGATTAAAAGCATATTTTTTTTCTCCGGCTACAGGTTGTCTTATCATTGTCTCAATTAAACAGAATATCACACATAATTTTACATACAGGAATTGCACCCTATAAGACTGACCAATTGCAAAATGGGAACAAACAAGGCAAACACTTCCCAAAATATACGAATAAATTGTGTCCAACGTTATATGCCAAGCAGAACTCAATTAATCTTATCTCCCCAAATACACTATGAATCTCTAGACACTGGGCAAAAGAAAAAAAAAAGGTTTAATTTTTGGACAAAAACAGTTGATGACAAGTCATATCCAAAGTTTCAATTCAATAAAGTTCCAAACATTTGCTTTAGAAAGCATTTCTCATGAGCCGATAGGATGTAAGCTAACACTGAAAAACTAAATGAATATTTCATTACTACCACCAAGATGTACCTGATTTCTAAATATAGCTTCATGATGAAGAATTGTTTGCTTTACGACTTCTTTGCACGCCAACTGTTGAAGCGGAAATGGCAGAGCCGGGCCACCATTGTAACAATGTCCATTCTTCAGAACCCTATCAACATTGTTCACGGGCCACATACTGCTCATATCATTTAAATTAAGATCAGGCATCGCATGACTTCTTGGAAAGTAGTTGCATTGGATCTCTGATTGCATTCCCACCATTGCTATGAAAGCTAGAACATAATTCTCAATTCAAGTTCGACAGGATACACTCAAGAAACCTGCCACAGAACCAAAATCGGAGTATTCACTACGAAAAGTTCGTCAATAAAAAATCAATCACGAAATCTTTCAGGTGATGACAAGAGTGCATCAACTGAAAAAAGAAAAACATCTGTACATTCGTACATGTTGAATTATACATTCTCACCAAGTAGATGACAAAGGAATCATTCCAATCTCACAAATCAAATTGTAGGTTTTTAAAAGTACATCAAAGAGCAATTCACAGAAGCAAAAATAAATGAACAATTAAATTCACCTGACACAACAACACTACGCTTTAAAAAGAATGTAGGTATGTGATTGAAAAAACATCTAAAATCTGTCGCATAAAAAACAATGCAACATAATCTGAAGTACAAAACCATTTACTCCAATAAAATATGGAACAAGAGCATGTAATGCATTGAAAAGAGATTGATTCAGTAATTTAGGAGGTACGAAAATTAATTACTTTCTCCATTATGAACCACAAAAAGGATCATTAAACCCATCTGCATTATCAACACAGATTTCAGATCATATCAAAATAAAGTTTCAAACTTTTTCCAGAAAAAGAAAAAAGACTTCTAGTTTACGTTGTAAAGGAAATATCTTTAATAACAAAAACGAAAAAAAGAAGAGAAAAATCATTGATAACAATCATATTACATAGTTTCAATAAATTCCTAATAAATATCCATTAAAGAAGAATCTGACCACTCACATGATCAAAACTGAACTTAAAAGCCATTAAAGACAAAAAAAACAGAGCCCTTTGAAGTAATCTACAAGCATTGAATCAATGAAAGAACTTTACATTCTTAGAAAAAACTCACCTTGAGATGGAAACAAGAAAATGTAAAAGAAACCCAATGCTTGTCTTCAAAACCCAGAAAGGATACAGCAATCTCAATTAAAGAAAGAATGAAAGACTGCATCGTAACGAAGAAGTCAACGAGAGAAACAAAGAAGCTGAAAGTGAAAAGAAGTAGAGAAAAGAGAGAGTGTGCATTGTAAAAAGAAATGAAGAGAAGAAGAAGAGAAATGAGGGAATTGGATCTGTTTGGGTAATCTATTAAATCAAGTAAGATTTGGGAGAGAGAGAGGGAGGAAATCCAGACAGAAACAAACGAAACTTAGATGAGAAGAGACACCAAAGTTGTCAACACATTCTCTCTCTCCCTCTGGATTGCTTTGCTTTCTCATTTATTAAAATGTTGTTTCCGTCAGATGGAAATTGGGTATGTTTTTTCACCCTTCTCCTCTAAACTATTTTTTTTACAAAAAAAATTAAGGTGAGACAAAGAATAGTATCTTAGTCTAAAATTAAAAAAATCGTCAGCCTCCAAAAATGCTACACCTCAAGGGAATAAACAGAATTCGAACATGCGATCACTAAGATATGAATATTTCGTTATTAATTTGAGTTTCCATTTTTTTTTAAGTGAAAAGCGAAAGTATTTCTTTTAATTCAATACCAGATAGCTTGAGCTTGTAAAACACTACTTTAATGTGCTTGATTGGTTTAGGGATTATTAAGCGATATTTCTAAGTAGGTCCCATTTCAAAGTTAGGAGGCACCTTTTCTTTACGGTGGATAATTGGACGGTAACGTCAAAATTGTCCAAACTAAATTCGATCTCATTTAGAAAAATTATTACTCTTATTTGTACTGAATTCATTTATACATTATTCGTATTCATCTCAAATTTTATTAAAATTATCTACAGATACTCATACTCATTTAAATATTCAATTATATTATTTAATAATTTAAAAATATATAAAATATAAATATTTTATTAATTAAAATGTGGAAAAATTGCGTATTCCAATCCCTCATGACAATCCACTTCTCCGAGATTTCTGAAACCAGAGTGACTCCTCTCCGTCCATTACACTGGGCAATTCATTCTGTAGTTTCTGTTTCAAATAATGCAGCCCCACTTTATAACCCTTTGCTAATGATCTTTGGATACCCGCAATACGACCCAGTAAACGTCTTTTCCTTTGGAAGATATTCCCAAAAATATCCCTATTCCAACGTTGAAGGCTGGCTGCTAGACGGTTGAGCTAAAACATCCTAATCTAATTACTATATTAATTACGTATATTTTAAAAACTTTTCAACCTTTAGTTACGTGAAGTAACTTCATATGACTAGGTCGGATATTCCAATTCATATTATTCCGTTATATTCTCAGAATACCGATCGTATTAGTTAACACATCCATGAATTAAGCTTTGTGTTACGCTAATACGTCATTTATTCTGTAATTAGCAAGTCCATACTTTACATAAAACTCCTATATAACGGCTATAATATGAATATCTCATAACCTATAGTAATCCACCTGCAAAACATCTCAAATCTATATTGCTCACACACATTTTCGTATCAACCAACATGCAGCTCAATCATTAGATCTTCCAGCAGATCTCTATCAACAAAGCAACCTCATATATAGATATATATCACAATAGCAACAAACTTTAACTATCAAACTATAGACAACGTCATAGTCATCTACTGTCAATCTCAACACATAAAGTATACAAGCCATACAACAACATCATAACATATAAACATGTATGCAAAAGTCCTAATGGCATCAGCTGTAGAGAGAGAAGTAGATCGGATAGCAGCTGTCCAACCTGTAGAAAAAAAAACTCTGACACTTCTAGACAAAATGTCTACCTCTGCTAAACTCTGTACCTGAAACAAACATCGCAGTTGAGTGAGTTGCGGGCTCAGTGAGTAATCTTTAGTTCATTTTATAATATTCCGCAAACAATCATATCCCGTAAAATACAAAAATAACATATCAAACCATCTCAATTCAAATATACGTATTCTCTATCCTTTTCATTTTCCTTTTCATTTTCTTTTTCATTTATATATTTAACTCATATTGAATTTCGATTCGAATACGTCTGAATTGAACGTTCTCGTTCATAATAAATCCTAACTTCTG
>CANYCX011301429.1:0-17047 GCA_948193385.1 Breynia disticha f. nivosa
CACACCGTCTAACTACAAAAAATCCTCGAAACAAATGTTGCTTGTTTTTTATCCCTTGTTTCCTCCCTTAGACAGTCTTCCTACACCCCACACAACACACCCTCACTGTCACAATCCTTATCTCTCAATCTAAACCAATTCAAGCTAGAAGACTATTCTATGTTGAATGTAAGAACACAAAGAAAATGGTTACAAGAATATTGTGAGACTAGTATGAATGTTTTGGAATATTTGTGTTAGTCTCTCTCTTCAGTTGTCAATATTATTTATAAGATGTCTTGAGTTTTTGTCCATTGGTCTTTGATGTGGACCTCTTTAAGTAGCTTTTTAAAATCAACTTATGTCCACTGTCAGCTTCTCTAGTTGACTGGTTTGGTCTGCACTCGAGTAATTTTCATGTGCTAGTTGACTGATTTAAGGTTCAGTCGACTAGTCTGAGTTCCAGAAGTTTTCCAGACTTCTCGTAACACGACCTCCAGTTGAATGGTCAATTTATCAGTCGACTGGTTTGCCCTGCAATGCACATTAGACGACTAAAAATATATAAGTCGACTTACCTGTCCTAGATTTCAAATTTGAAATCTCTCAAAAAATTGTCTTTGATCCTGAAGTTATCTTGAAGATTTTCTGTTCTATTTCTGCGGTATGGGTCAGAATTAGTCGATTGGTTTTCACTCCAGTCGACTGGTTTGACTTGTGGTCCCCCAAATTAGTTGTTACTATTTTCTTCTAATTTTTCCAGCACACTAGTCAACTGATGTATACATAAGTCGACTGGTTTCTTGCATTTTTCACTTACTGGACTGTTTTTCACTTCACTTGAGTAAATCCTTCCTTGTCATCTTTCATTGAATTTTTTAGCAATAATTTTGCAATTATCCAACCTGAAAACTATGTTTATTAAATTCACAAAGTTTTCTATCATATCAAAACTTAGAGAGGATTTCCATTATTTACCACCTTTGGTCCAACAACATGATTAAGTATATTAGATAAATTGTGGGAAAATTTAAATATGTTGATATGAATGGTTGAAATGCGTAGTTTGATTGAAAATGTGTTTTCATATGTCCAGAGGCATTATATGATTTTTTTAAACTATGTAACTATCATATCTCTATCCTAATAACTTATAATTAAAATAGAGTTAGAAACAAAAGTACACCAAATGTAAACTTAATGTATGCCATTCATATTGAACAATTTATATGAAAATATATGTATAATCATATGAAATCGAAGTAAAAATGACAGAAAGTATAAAAAGATTGTTGAAAATGGAAAAATGTACTAAGCATGTTCAACATGTTGGGCGAGTTACTTAACAAGGTGGGCTGTTGTGTTTTATGTGCACAGTGAAAATAACACGGTGGTCGTGGCATTTCACACGGTGGTTGTGTGTGCAACACAGGTCATGTTGTTCCACAATACAATCGTGTTGTGCTGTCGAAAATGCATAAATATAGGGAATTTCAAAGCTGAATGTGGCAATTTTCTTTTATAAAATAGGCAACATCATTCAAACAATGAAAGCACAAAAACACCAACAAAAAACACCAGAAAAAATCAACTCAAAGCTTCCACAATCCAAACTTTAAAGTTTTGATCAAAAGAGAGAAAGGAAAAAAGGAAACTTGAGAGAAAGTTATAAGGGAGAAGGAAACCAATAAGTATTTTTAATTTTAGTGTTATTTCATAAATAGAAGGGTTTTAAAGGAAAATAATGATGGAGAAATTGATAGAGAAATTGATATAGAAAAGATATAGAGACAATTAATAAGTTGAATAAGATTGTGTGTGTGTGAGAGTGTATATAGAGAGAGAGAGAGTCGTACTAAGAATAATACTAAGGTATATAGATTATTGTTTGGTATATAAGGCAATTATATAGACAATGGTACTAGGATCAGAGTCTAGAGGGAACTCAAGATATTATATTACGGCTAAACAAGTGAATAAACTAGACCCACTTTATATATTGCTAATTGTGTGATCACATAAAGAAAAGATAATTAAAGAATATGCATAGTTGATTGTTTGTGATGATATGATTTTTATTGTTATATATATATATATATATATATATAAAAGAAAATTGTTGACATTGTCATAAATACTTTGACACATGTCAATCAACTAAGCATATTGACATTAATTATGTTGAATTATAATTATTAGTAGTATTTTAGATTTTCTATAATTTCTCTTATTTTTAATTTCTTTCTATTTGTATACTAAAACTAAATATATTGACATCCTCTCTTTCATGATTAATAACAAATTTAATAAAATTTCTTATATTTATTAAAAAAATTATGCTAAAAAAATAATCATTTTATTGAACTAAAAATTTTAATATTTAATTTATATTAAAAAATTAGTTTTATTAAATAATTTACATTAATTTATATTAGAAAATAAATATGATGATAAATTTAAAAAATACTAATACAATTTAAAATATTATGTACATTAAAAAAATTATTATTTTTATATAACATATAATATTTTTAATAAAAAATGATACTTAATTAGATAATGTTAATAACATTTATTTAAAGTGGATGAATATTGTAATTAATATGACGATATCTAATTAGATAAATATTTTATAAATATGATTATAACTTTGCAAATAAAAAAGTCTCATGAGAGAAATTAAAATAAAAAATATAATTTATATTAAAATTATTTTTTATATGAAATAATTTTAAAAATAATATTTTAATTTATATTAGTAATTTTAATATTACTGTAACAAACTGCAGTCCGCCGTATCGCGCGGGTAAAATTGCTAGTAATTTAAGTACTATTTACGCTTAAATTTATTACAAGTTTTTTTCCAAATTTACTACAAGTTTTTAATCCGTGTGATTGTCCAAAAATTGCCCACGAAATTATGACGGAATAATTATGAAAGAGACGATACGTTTTGGACAATAGCTAAACCCATAAATAGTCCTCTGAATTTAGATTTATTATCCTTATAACTCTCTCAATTAATTTTATATTCTCTCAGTCCCTTTCATTTCTAAAATTATTGCATTTAAATACAAAAATTAACATCATTATTTTTTCCGTTAGGTTGGTAAAAACGACATATTTTGTATCATTTTAACCTTTAAACTTATAAATACATAATATTTAACAAAAAATCATGACATCATGATGAATTAATAATATTGTTCAAAGCATTAACAATATTATTATCAGTAAAATTAATAAATTTCGTCTGAAGTTTTCGACGAAATTCGTCATAAATTTTCTAGCAAAAATATTGGATTTTCCACACCGAGCCAATCCAACCGATCGATTTGGACGGTTAACAGTTTAATTAAAAAATGGACTCAAATCAAACCATATTTACTGCTAGATGGTGTTATGATTTAAAATATGTCTAAAATATTTCAATTCTGGAGTTTTATAAAATCTAGTTCAAATTTATAACTGTTAATATTTTAGATTATTATTAATTCATTAGGATGTCATAATTTTTGGTTAAATATTGTGTATTTAGAAGTTTAGGGTTTACAAGGATACAAAATATGTTATTTTTATCAAACTAATGAAAAAAATACAACGATTTTAGAAATTAAAGAGACTGAGAGAATACAAAATTAATTGAGCGTGCTAAAGGGATAATGAGTCTAAGTTCAGGGGCTATTTATGGGTTTAGCCACAATATTCATAAGCAGTCGGACAATTAATGTTTTCACAGCCACTGAGCAACATAAAGCAACCAAGTTAAGAGAGGATTAACAAATTCGACAAAAGCTACCAAATAAGAACATAAACAAATGCCTGCAAAACTATAACTGCAGTCATTGAGTCAAAGTTCCTCTTCAAATGTAGAGAAATCATATCTTGCAAATTAACCAGAGAGTGTTTGGCAATTGGCAGAAACATTAATTTTGCTACTTTAATTGACTCTCATGCATCGCGTGTACGCATACAAATGTAGTACTACGACTAATCATTTCAGCCTATATATAAACAGAAATGTTCATATTGCTATAAGAAAACCACAGCAAGCTAAAAAAGTAGAACGTAACATCTTCGTCACGCCTACATTATTAATCAATGGCACCAAGTAAGCCTGTTGCAGTTCTCCTCGTTATCGTGTGCTTTTCATGTTCCCTCGAATCGGAAGGTCGCATTATTGCAGATTCGAAGTCACGGGGGCTTGAAGTCTCAACTGATGGAAGATTGTGTATCCAATGTGGGAAAAAATCAGGACCAAGCGCAAGAGGAGCCGGTCTAAAGAGCAAACAATATGAGTGAAATGTTCACTGCATTGATGATAAGCTGAAGCTGTAAAGTGTTACATATATACACAAATCTATACAGTGGATAAGAAGCTCAAAATTGAAAATGATAACAAGTATGAATTTAAACTAGGGATAACTTTATCTACTCTAACTACCAGTACACACGTAAGTCACGTGGTTTATTTCTACAGCCGGTCATCCACAAGGACACCGACCTCCGGCTGGTATTGGGAAGCCTCGGCTTGGTGTTGGCGGACAACAATGAACATGTCCCGGGGGCAGGAACTCTAGCATTTTTAATAAAATTAAGATGCTGTTGTGGCATTCTTGTATTTGGTGGAATCCACCTTATTAGAGAAGATTGAGCTTAGGGATCAAAGTTTTATGCGGCTTTAAGACTAAATAAAACAAGATAGTATTATGCAATTGGATAGTTGTTGCAAATAATATAGATCCAAAAGAACACATACAATTTTTTTGAATGCGTGCACGTTAAAACATCATATCAATATTATGAACGACTAAAATGAGATCAATGTCGCTCAAGATCCTAGAGAAAGAAATGTATCACTCAGTATACACTTCTCTCCTACGTAATTGCTTGTTGTATAATTGAATGGGTAGTTCAAGAAAACGAACCCAAACAACAGCCTTTTGGAAGCAGGCAGCAGCGACGGATACAGGTGGGGTGCGGCTGCTCTCTTATCGTGTCTCGTCTTATAATGTTGTATCTTTTTTGCATTACTTTAAGTTGTCTATTTTTTGCTCTTTCGTACAAAAATTTAGATTCGTCGCTACCCAGTAGTAAAGGGATCAAAAGCAAAAACGGACCATCAAATAATGGTCGTGGGTGAGCAAGGGTGCTCCATAGAGCACAATGTCACAATCATCCTTCTTGGAGTAAATTTGTGAAATTACATCAAGAGTATCGGCTCCAAGAGTTGTTGTTCAACTTCAACAGTCAAAAACAAAATTCATGGCATTTTCAAAGCAACATGGGGACTTTCCCTCTATTCTTCCTGATCATATGTTTTGTGTTCCTATAAATACGTCCTCATGTAAGCAACAAATCGAGACGAACGTACCATTGAAAATTGAATTCGTTGAACAGCTAGAAAATTCTTGACAGCGCTGCCAAATTTGTTTCAATCTGTAATTACAAATATTCATTAGTTAATCATCAATGGCAAGATTTCTGAAGTCAATTCCCTTCTTGGTCGTTCTTCTTCAAACAGTTTCTTGCTCTTCAAGTCAGATGTGGGTGACG
This sequence comes from Breynia disticha f. nivosa, assembly GCA_948193385.1. Lineage (NCBI taxonomy): Eukaryota > Viridiplantae > Streptophyta > Magnoliopsida > Malpighiales > Phyllanthaceae > Breynia > Breynia disticha. Next base: position 5,536 of record CANYCX011301429.1, read on the forward strand.
TGTTTACTAATGCTGGAACTGAAGAGCTATAGCAAACTCTGGTCCAAGCCAGGAAGGCAAAGTTGACGTTTTTACAATTGCTTGAGGAGTTAAAATAAATACGGACGACTGGAAAACGACTGTACGACAACAACTATGAATAACACAGCCAAAACAAATACGACATTCGTTTACAGTTATTAACAAGCCAAGCCTTTAGGCCCATTTAATGAACCTTGAGGCTGGGCTCAAACAGCGACAAGGTTCTAGAGTTGCGTAAGATCAACTTGCCACGTGGACTTCACCAAATATAATATAATATTGGTGAGTGTCTTACGTGGCTATTGACAATTAGCCTTTAGCATCGTACGGGAATCCTCACCAAACTGACCTTGTCCAATTCTTCAAAGAGGTCGTTAAATAAAGAATAAATAAAGCATAAATCGGAGAAAAAGAGAATGGGGATTTCAGATAAAGATGAGTCGACAACAGTACCCGACGGTTCAACCACAAAAACCGACTCAGACACTCAAACTGAAACCGATGAGGATTGTCGTTCAGCGCGTGATTCTCAGCTGTTTCAATATGGCGAATTGGCTACTATTCGATATACTCAATACGATAGATATTACGATGCTAGGGTAGTAATTTCACTTATTTGCTTTTTAATTCTGCGTTCCACTGAAGCTCATTTAATCTGCGGTGTTTTTTTCTTGGTGAAGGTGCTTGTGTGCGATTACCCAAAAGAGAGGTATTATATTCGTTGTACGGTAAGTGACTTCTTGAAGTTCCGCTTTTTTTTTTTTTGGATTTAAATTAAATTTTTTTTAAGTTGGCTTTTTTTTTTTGCATCGCAGGGGTGGCCGAGAAGGTGAGTGATTTTTCTTTTTGTAATTATGAAGCAATTTTTGTTATTGCTTTGTTTCTGATTTGTGCATTTTTTTCTGAACCATAAATTTGATATGAATAAAGTGTTTCGTTGATGCCAATGAGATTTTGGTGTTGAATGGAGAGAATGAGGTTGCTTAAACGATCATTAGCTTAAAGGTGTATAATTTGAAACTCTAATAATGTTTTTCTCTTTCTCTTGTGGATTTTATTAGATGTTATGATTGGGTTGAAGCAAATCGTTTGATCAAGAAGAACAAGGGCATTGACAATAACGTGAGGCCCGAAGACACTTGGCCCAGCGAACCAAACACTTCTGGTGATTAAAATGATTGAATTGCTCTTATTATATCATGAAACCTAGATAAATGATTTCATGTTGTGTTGTGGATATAGTTGTGGATACATCATTTACTTAATTGAAGCACAAAGCATAGAACTTTGCGCCTTTTAGTGAATAAGCTTTGGTTTCTTTTGTGTATGTCTAGTATTATGATGATGAGTCGTATGGACTGATCACAGCAGCTTCAAAAACCTATAGAACTGATATGTCAATTTCTCAAATTTCTTTTCGGGATAAAGCTGTTGTTTTCTTTTTGGTACATTAAGTCTTCTTCTTTTCATGTTCATTGGTATAAAAGTGGAAACATATTTTTGTATGTCCTTGATCGTCATGGGAAACTTAATGTTTTTTTTTTGCTGCAAATTTTGTTCTTGTTGGGTAACTATTTGAGTTGATTGGTCTTTCCGTAAAGTTTTGGAAACATATTTGCAGCCAGAAGGGGCAGGAAGCGAAAAAAAAACTCCTCCTACAAGGTAAGCTGCTTTGGCAACATACATGAAATTGAAATTCCTTGGATTCAGATCCAGATATCATAGGTTTTTTTTCTCTATTTATTTATTTTTATTTTCTAAACAGTTTTCCAGCAAATTTTCAGTTCATTCTAAAAATCTTGTTTGTGTCGTTTGCAAATTCCAGGAAAAAGCCAATGTCCCATCAGAGGAAGTTACGAGACTCCAGATTCCATTTGTATTAAAAAGACTAATACTTAATGATTATGAATGTGTACGTCGTTGGAGGAAGGTAGATATCTTTCATTCCTTCAAATCTTTAAATTTTTAGTGCCACTATCCAGCCACATTTTTGCTTGGTGCAATCTTGAGTGCTATTTAAGGTTGTGCTCTCATAACTCAAACTTGACTCTGGTTTGTGTTCTCCCTCATACCAAGCAATAGTTTGGTCAGATTTGGGTAGTTTCTTTTGGTATTTGACAGCAATATTGCCTTATCACTTGATGATTTGCTCATCACTGATGTTATGACTGTTCTTTGCTAATTTTAGTTGTTTGAAATGAACTCCAATGAGCAGCCATTTAAATTATATGGTGCGGTTACCACTTACTTGCTAGCCCCTTTAAGCAATAACGTGGCATATTTTTTGGTTTGTCTATGCTACTTGTAATTTGAAGCATAGAGATAAACTGTTTATTTCTATTGTATGTTATATAATGTAGCTGCCTTCCTTGGGTGATTATGAAAAGGCTTAAGGATTCAATTCTTCTTCTGTTGCAGCTTGTTACACTTCCTCGTTATCCAACTGTTGATGTCATTTTGAAGAAATATTTGGATTATAGGTCCCAAAAATCTGGAAAGTGAGTTCATGCCCTGCATTTTCTCATAACATATATTGTTCTTTCTGAATCGTGTGTCATGTGTATACATTTTTTAAAAGATGCATCACCTTTCTCCATCTCTCCCATTTTTTCCCTTCTTCATCCCTGAATCATTTTTAGATTACTGATTGTTATTGATGGTTTGATATATGGAGATCTTCGTAAATAAATAATTGCTCTAGGCCCCTCCTGGCTTCACCAAACTTGGTGATAATTTTATATGCTATAAAGGAAGCAATTTTTTTATTGGAGTGTTGGTTTTTATCTTCACTGAAATAATTATTTTGTGTGATGAATATAGTACTTCGAAATCAGCTGAGGAAATTATGTGTGGCTTGCGTTCTTATTTTGACAAAGCATTGCAAATGATGCTTCTGTACGATATTGAGCGTCAGCAATTTGCCAATGCAATTGGGAAAGAACCTCCCTCAAAAGTGTATGGTGTAGAGCATCTTTTACGCATGTTTGGTATGTTTACTCTTTACCGATGGAAAAAGTTGTTTGTATGGAAATTTATGTTCAATTTTCTTATTCACATCTAAAACTAGAGGGCTAAATAATCTCTTGATAAGGACTATCAATCCAATGATGAGTAAGCTTGTTTATTCTGAAATACTTTTTTGGCTTGCATGCTAATTTTGATGTGCTACTAGTGCTAATATAAATTATTTTGTACCATTATAGCATGCTGATACTTCTTAGACTTGCATATTCTTTCAGGCTTTTGTGGTCATATATCTTAATAATCAGATAGAACCCCATAAGGATGATTGGTCAATTCCTAATATGTAGATTTTTTTTTCCCTGCTTTCGTCTGAGTGCCACTTCTTACTTATTCTTAGAAAAAGCTTATCTGTAGAACTTAAATGTCCTGACATTATCCACTTATGCTGCTGCGCTTTGTCGCCCTCAATTTTCTCCTTTCAAACTTTGCAGTGAAGTTGCCAGAGTTACTGACCAGGGCAAACATTGAAGAAGAGACTTTCAAGGAGTTGCAGGAAGTAATTGAGGATCTCCTCAAGTATGCATCACATCCTTTTAGTTTTCTCTTGTCCTAACAATTTGCTTCATGTGTCATGGTTAAAAAAAATTCTCATCATGCATATAATAGATGGTCTTCTTGTCAGTTAAATACAATTACCATTGACCAAATTTTGTCAACTCCAACTTTAGAAATTGTATGTGGCTTTTTAAAATTGAGAACATCATCCTCGGTTTCAGTTTGGCTTTTTAAATTGGTAGTACTTTTGGGATTGAAGTGATAGGATTGAAGTTCTATATTTGCCAAGTTCAGAGCTACTTTTTGCTAAGTTCTACATTCCATTTCCTTCTCAGGTTTCTAGAAGAGAGTTGGAAAGATTATTACCAGCCAAAGTATTGTGTTTCAGCGGATGCAGAAACAAGCACCAACAAATAAGGTAACTAGTCAAATGAGCAAATAGTGGTTTTGTACAGAATACATGTTAGAATAGTAGCTGAGGTGTATGATCATTTATTCTGGAAGATGCATTCTGGAATTCTTGCTGTTTTTTCACCCTTTTAAACGATATGCATTTTGAGAAATCTGATTGCTGATAAGTTTCTCATTAGCTGCAATCTTTCACATTACTACTTGGAAACTCTCCGAAAGCTTCAGAGGCTGATTTTGTAACTAAAAAGGGTTTGAAAATTAGTTTTTGTCACTACAATGGTTTTAAAAAATTTGGTTTCCAATTCCTTTGCTTTACAACATAGGTTAAAATAAATAGCTTGTTACAGTTTTCTTTGTACTTTTATGGACTGGGTTGAATATTCCTTGCTTATGATTTACGATTATTATATCAATATCAATTTTTTTTCATTATGGTATATATTTTTTATAATTTATTTTTAATCTATCATTTTTAAAGTAAAACTTTCTATATTTTTTTGAAATACACCAATTAATATTATTAATTACCTCAATTAACTTTTAAATATATTAAAAATAAATTTTCCTTACATTTATGTAAAAATTTCTATAATTTACAGGTTACAATATTTCATTTTAAAGGAATTATTATTTTCATGTTTAATTTGCATACAATGTTTGGATATTGTAATAAAAGATAGTGTCGATTTCATGCGTATATCATTTCTATTATGTATTTACAAATTAATCAAACTTTATTTTTTATAAAAAATTATAAATATATCTTAGTTTTGAAGTATAGAGTTGATATAAAATTTACATAAACTTGATATTCATTTTGAAGTCATAAAATATTTATATGAAAGTTAATCTTTATAAAATTTAAAAAATATAATAATTTAGTATGTGTTAAATTAAATGCTTATATTAAATTTAAATTTATAAAAATATACATAAATTTGTTTATAAAACTTCTTAAACTTGTATTTCTTCAAACTTAGGGTCTGTTTGGGATTGCTGTTAAAAACACTTTTTGCTGTTAGAAAAAGTGTTGTTTCTAAAATTGCTGTTAGAAAAATCAGACAACCGTTTGGTAACGTATTATGCAAAAAATTGATGTTAACTATAAAAATATATTAAAAATTATGATAAAAACTATTATTTCAAATGATTCAAATGATAATAATACAAATTAGAAAGAAAATATTAAAATTAATTTTTTAATTTTTTTAAATAAAATTTATTTTTATTTTAGAAATAATAATTAATATTTTTAATTAATTTTTTAATCATAAAATCATATATTAAAATATATTAGATTTTATAAAAATTAAATTAGAATTGAAAAAAAATATTTTGTTAAGAAAATGAAGAATTACACTTAAAAGCAGAAAACTGTTTTTTGAAAAAGCATCAAATTGTAGCTTTTCAAAAAAAGAGTTTTTTAGCCAAAAATCACTTTTAATAAAAGTAATTTTTTAGTGTTATCAAACACACATAAATGCTTTTGGGGGCCAAAAGCTGCTTTAGCTTTTGGCCACATCAATACCAAACGGGATTAATTACCCTCGTGTTCATTACGGTGCGTTTGGTTGAATTCTTGTACGTTCGCACTCCTATTTATTTACACATTCACTTTGAGTTCCAATGCTAAGCAGAGCACACTTGTGTTCTCCAACCTTCTTCTCCACCTTTCTGATTCCATACGAAATCAATCATGACAATCTCCTTTCTTTTTCTTGCTCTTCTTCTCTTTATATTTCTTGTCTCACCATCTGTTTCATTTTCTTCTCCGCTGAATTCTACTCCACTACAAGGATCATCTCTCTCAGTAGAGTATCCAAATGATGTTTTGATTTCACCAAGAGGGATTTTTCACTGCAGGTTTTTTACCTTGTAGGACAAAATGCATATTGTTTAGCTATTTGGTTCAGTAAACCATCTTGCTCTAACAACCGCAGTTTGGATGGCCAATCGTGATTTTCCTGTTAATGGAAGAAGCTCTAAACTTTTGCTCCAAGAAAATGGAAATCTTGTGTTAACTGATGCTGGCAAGTCTATTGCTTGGTCTTCTGACACACAATCCTTTTCTCCGACGAAACTGCACCTCAATGATCACGGCAATCTTGCCCTGCTCCATTTTTCCGGTACTGTCTTGTGGCAAAGTTTTGATTCACCTACAGACACGTTACTTTCCTTGCGACCACTCACTAGAGAGCAACAACTTGTCTCGTCCAAGAGTGCAAAAGACTTCTCTTCTGGTGTTTGTAAGTTTTTCTTTGATGATGATAATCTTCTTCATCTTCTTTATGATGGTCCGGATACACCAAGCCTTTATTGGCCAGCTCCTTGGCTTAGACGTTGGGAGGCAAATAGGTTCCCCTACAACAACACAAGAGTGTTGTTCATCGATTCCTTAGGCAAGTTTGTTTCATCAGACGACTGCTGTCTCCGCAGATTATGGAATAAAGCGTCAGCGGATTTTGAAGCTTGATTATGATGGAAATGCGCGATTGTACAGTCGTGAAGATGACAGTGCAGATTGGGTCGTTTCATGGCAAGCCATATCTGATACAGTGATACATGCACGACTCATGGAGTTTGTGGCCCTAACAGCACATGTACCTACCATCCCACCAGTCCCAATGGTAGAAAATATTCTTGCCTTTGAGGATATCGAACCAAGAATGTCACAGACTGGTCTTATGGCTGTGAGCCTGAATTTAATAGCTCTTTTGGCAAAGATTACGACGTTGGTTTCATCAAAATCAAACATGTCGAGTTTTTTTGGAAATGATTATGGATACTGGCCCAATTGCAAATGCCAGGAATTATGTTTGCAACTATTCAACTGCAAAGGTTTTCAATACAGATATCTTCGTTATCACAGTCCTAATTGTTACCCCAAAATACTAATGCTACACGGGCGGCATTCACCTAATTTTGGAGGGGACATGTACATTTGTACATTAAAGTTCCCAAAACTAGTATTGTCCTTTACAAAGGATTGGTTTTACTGATGGAGAGCAAATGTTCCCCTGATTTTGCCAGCCAGGTTCGCAGAGTTTATAGGAAAAATCCTGAAAATGGTGTGTCTTGACAATCAAATCTCATAAAAATGTTGCTGAGGATACGCAACGATATCATCCTGCAATAACAGGATTCAGGAGATTCACTCTTTCAGAATTGACAAGGGCGACTAAAATTTTACTGAAGAGATCGGAAGAGGCGGAGGAGGGATTGTATACAAAGGCAAGCTGTCTGATAACAGAGTTGCAGCAATCAAAAGACAACACAGTCAATCAAGGAGAAGAGGAATTTCTTGCTGAATTAAGCTCCATTGGGAAGCTTAATCACATGAACCTGATAGATATGTGGGGATTTTGCGCGGAAGGAAAAAACAGGCTCCTGGTTTACGAATTCATGGAGCATGGATCCTTAGCAAAATGTCTCTCCACTGAAGCACTCGATTGAGAAAAGATTTGACATTGCAATTGGCACTGCAAGAGGCCTCGCTTATTTACATGAAGAATGCTTAGAATGGGTTCTTCACTGCGATGTAAAGCCTCAAAATATATTGGTGGACTCCGAATACCTTCCAAAAGTGTCAGATTTCGGTTTGTCCAGAATACGTAATAGAGAACTGAATAACTCAAGTTTTTCCAAGACAAGAGGGACTAGAGGATACATGGCTCCGGAATGGATTTCGAACATGCCAATCACATCGAAAGTGGATGTTTATAGTTATGGAGTTGTGTTGTTGGAAATTTCGAGTGGAAGGAGTCCAGCAACTGGAGTTTGTGTAAAGCAGAATAGTGGGGAAATGGAAGCAGGAAGATTGGTGAGATGGGTTAGAGAGAAGAAAAATAGAAGAGGATTTAGCGTTGAAGAAATTTTAGATCCCAAGGTGGAGTTAGAAGGAGAAAATGAGAAAGCAAAGATGGAGACTCTGCTAAAAGTGGCATTACAATGCGTAGAGGAAGATGCAGAGTGAAGACCCAATTTTTATTCTTAAAAAAATATCTCCGAATTTTTTTTCTTAAAATTTTTTAAAAAATAATACGATAATACTACACAACAAAATATAATAAATTTTAATCATAAATAAATTTAACATTTATACACCGCTAAAATTTAACACAAATTAATATAACGTTATCCCGATAAACAACACGAATTTTTAAGTCTTACAATCTTATCATTAAGATGAACACAAAATACGAGAATATGATGTTTTAACTTTTAGCTTATTTTTGGGCAATTCCATCATCAAGTTGTGGCATTATTGCGTATGAAATATGAAAGCGTAGAGGTATCCAGGCTCCACCCCAGCCGATAGAATTCTACTCCATATACGGCAAAATCCCATCTTTCCTGTTCCTGCTGTCTTTCAAACTTTTTTTTTTGGGTCTGGCCTGTCGTTCAAGCTTCACCTGCTTCTCTAAGATAGTAAATTAATTTGTTTGTTTCTTCGTGTTCTTTGTTGTTGATTGTAGTTTACCTACTCTTTGACCAAAGCCGACGAAACTCATGTTTACAGGAAAACAAAACGACGCTTAAGTTCAAGTTTTGAACAATTTTTTTAGTTTGAATAATCTCTTGTTGCTGAAGTTTGATTATTTAGCAGAGCTTTAGTTTGTTATCTTCAAAATTTGTTGGATGAATTCAATTTAACGAGTACAAAGAAGACGAAATTTAACAATCATTATAAAACCCAACATAACCAGAAAGCTGCCAACTATTGTAGTTTTCATTTGGCAAACTTTCCTATCCTGACATAAATGACTTCCTAAAAGATTATGAGAGGAGACTATCACACCTAACCTCAAGGTCACGCAGTCACTCTCCACCAGTAGTTCCAAGTCGGTAAGTAAAGTATGGGAAATAAAGACGAGGCGAGTTTCTTTCAAACTCCTTGGTACCACATACGAAGCTTCTACACTTATCTTCTAGAATTGAAAGCATCCTCAGCTATTATTTTGGACACAAAACAAGTCTATGGATGAAACTCAAGAAGTCCCCACAGCCCCTCCGCACAAAGGAGAAAAATATAAGGGGACTAAATTCTTGCAGAGGTAAACACAATAACCAGTCACTTATCTTCAGTTCGTCTTGCATTTGACTCGATCAGCATCACTATATTCTTTGATATGCATGTCAGAATCTGCTTCCAGAAACAACCCCTTATGAAGAGTGTGTTTGAGGTATCGTAATATGTGCATGACACCATCAAAATGATGCCGACATGGTTTACTCACAAATTGGCTCATATGTTAAACAAGATAAATATCTGGCCAAGTGCAATTTAGGTGAAGAAGATTTCCTACCAATCTGCGATCTTATTCTGGATTGTTAAGAGGTAAGCCATCAGCAGCAGCATAATTGGTGCTACAAGGGAGTGGTAGTTCAGCAGGAGCAGAACCAGACATTCCTGTTTCCATAAGCAAATCAACAATGTATTTTTCTTTGTGCAAGAATAGTACAGGATATGTTTCTGTATATTTCTATACCGAGAAAGCAGCTAACAACTTCAAGATCCTTGATTCTAGATTTGTTGTGCAAAAATACTTTGATTCTGTCTATATCTTCTGTGTGTGATCCCGTAATAAGAACATCATGAACATATACAATCAAGACAATAAACTGATTACCTTCTCCTTTGAAAAACAAACGATGATTACTTTTAGATTTTATGAATTCATACTAAACAAGTGTTGATGTGAACTCCGAATTTGTGAGGATCTTTGATAACTATTTCATAACAACTCACTCGTTTATTAACCGCCCATTATCTTTAGTGTACATCTAGGTAGTTATTTCATGTATTATAAATATTGGCCGAACTTGTAAAACAAGACATAATGAATTTTGAATGAAACTTCTTTTCTGAAAGCACATTCTCTTCTCTGTGTCCACTTCCCCTCAATCAAACTTCTGCCCATTCTTATCTCTCTCTTCTCTCGACCCTTTCTGCTTCTATTTCCCCTTCTTCTTCTTCTATTTCTATTTCTCTCCTCACCTACAATTCTCAATTATCCTCCCTTGGGTTCATGACAATTGGTATCAGAGCTTCCGCTCAAGCTATGGCTCATGAAGAAACAAACCTACGAACACTTGAAGAACGAGTTGAAAACCTTAAAACCCACCTTAATACATGGAAACCCACAATGGAAATACAACACGCAGAAACTATGAAAAAAATGGAAGAGAATCACCAAGAGGTGATGACTGTTGAAGTCTTTGATTAATCAACAAGATGAATTTTGTCCAGAGCCTTCCTACACATCAAAAAATGAAAGTGACGCCTCCTATGCCATCAAAGAGGCCCTATCGGTTCAAAATCAAAATGAGCAAGAACTTATTATTATTGAAGTGCAGAAGTTTGAAGAAGACCATGTTGAGGAGTTACGAATGTTGGATTGGCAAAAGGACACGCTTCAAAATGTGGAGTCTCAAGAGTTTGGATATTTGAAGTATGATGGAAATTTGTTTGCTGTGATTGGAACTGCAGGAAGTACAATGAAGGATGACAAAATGCTCCAGGTACTCCAGGTGTTTGATAATTATTCTGAACCAAACAAATATTTCATTGTATTGGCTCTAAAAACAAATAAGGGTGATATGTTTTATTGTGCTGAAATTACGGTTGAATTTAGCGAGTGGAAGGGAGGAACTAAATTGAAAGTAAAAAGGTTGGTTATAGTTACGATTTTGTTCTTAGGTGATTTTGAGTATATGCTTACCATGAATGACAAAGTTGGGAGCAATTCTTTTGTTTCAAGGATGGTTTATCTATTTGTTGACATTGCTTCTTGCATGAATCTTGTAAATGAGTTCAACGCAGGTGAACAAATTGCAGTAAGAATTATGCCTGGACATGCATTTGGCAATAATGTTACTAGCAATCTAGAAATTCCTCAGGTGGACTGGAATCGACTTATTGTAGTTGAGATTCTTTTAGCATTAAAGGTTCTGCGCAAGCTTGGTGTTGCATATAGCTATTTAAAATTGGAATATATCCTAGTTCAAGAAGATGGGCAAATCATGCTCTCTAATTTGGACTTGTCAATAAGGTGTGCAGTTAGTCCAATGGTGGAGACTTGTCTGCTTAATGTCGATCAACTGAAACAAAGAGGTGTTGATGAGTTCAAAGAAGGGAATATTGCCAAGGAGCAATTAGATGTTGTTGATGGTATTTGTGAGCCTTATATTTCAAGTTTCAAAGTTGGTCTTTATTTTGGGGTTGCTGCTGGAACCACATATGGAACCAAGGCTTTTGGATTTAAGCAAGGAGATGACAAGGAAAATGCATTCTGGAGATTGATGCTTCAATTCTTTGGGCTGCTATTTCTTTCATTTTATTGGTCTGAAGGTTTATGTTCGGATGGTGCTCAATTGAAGAAACGATCCTTGAGGACAAGGATCATTTTAAGTAGGATGGAATGTGAGGATCTTTGATAACTATTTCATAACAACCCACTCGTTTATTAACCGCCCATTATCTTTAGTGTACATCTAAGTAGTTATTTCATGTATTATAAATATTGGCTGAACTTGTAAAACAAGACATGATGAATTTTGA